>PVKS010002319.1:0-120226 GCA_004027875.1 Aplodontia rufa
TATGTTTGGACTGAGGGACTGTATGCCCCATTGGTCCAAGAGATCTGTCTCCCTGTTTGTGATGAACCAGCATGTGCACTCAGAGAGAATGACAAGTTCCTTTAAAGCAGGACAACAAATACTCAAAGAAATAGATGGATCATGCTAGCAATGCCAGCTAGCTTAGCTCCAGAGGCCACACATAAAGGAACCACATTCACACACATGTGTGTGCATGCCCTCTCTCTCTCTTCTCTCTCTCTCTCAAACTCGCGAGCTAAAGAGATCTAGAAAATAACCAGGGCCAACTCAGCACTTGGTTTCCATAGCCCAGAAGATTCTAGTCTATAGGAAGAGGGATTAACAGTGAAATAAGTTCACCTTTGTAGAGGATATAGATGCTCCATGGTTAGTACAATTAATCAATAACTATCCATAAAATTAAATTATTGTGGTTTTTAAATTCTCTTCAAATGATTGCTTTCTTCTTTGTGGATTTCCTCACCATTAAAATGACAGTAACGTGCACCCACCTCATAGGGTTGCTGTAAAAATGAAATGAATTAAGAGGACTTTTTGGTATCTAACAACCTGGGTCCAAAACCTTCATATTCTTTTCATCCTTCATGTTATTTTTTTTTTAGTTTTTTGGAGATAGTGTGTCTCTATGTTGTCCAGGCTGTCCTCACACTTGAAACCATCCTGCCTCAGCCTCCCAAGAGGCGGGGATTATAGGCATATGCCAACATGCTTGGCTTTGCTACTGGTTTTATTAAAGATGAAATTGATGAATGCATACAGAGGGATTAGAATGCTGCCCAGCTCAGAATTGTTCAATGGGTATTAGATATTGTAAACATTATTATCATCATTACTAAAGTAACCTGGGGGAGCTTCAAAATAATACTTGCACCCCTGACACTATCTTATATCTACAGATTTGACCTCGCAAGTGTTTGTAAATTTCCTCTGTGATCTGAGGACCAGAGAGCTGGAAACTGCAAGAGGGGTGAGGATTCAAGACCTCGAAGCTGGTGGTCAATCATAAGAGCAGGGATTCTTCTGGTCCCACACTCACTTTAGGAGCAATCTTTAAACATGTGCATGCTCAGACGGCCCCCACATCAACTAAATCAAAACATGGATAAAGGTCCCTGGTATCGGTATTTTAAAAACTGTCCACGTGGTAGCAGTGTGTAAATAAGCGAGAACACCTCTGATCTGAAGTTTTAAATCCTACATCCTAACTTTTTTTTTTAAGAGAAATGCTTCTTTTTGATGATGGCAAATTGACATAAAAATAGCACATTAAGAAGAGCATTGTGAAAAGGGTGCTTAACTGACCCAGTGTTATCTTTCCCTGCCCTTTTTTATATGGATGAATAAAGACAGATAGTAGTTAATTGCTCTTCAGTTAGATCAAGGTCAGTCTTTTGTGCTGAAGTCTTAGAACTAGGTTGAACTGGAAGGTATTACTTGTATCACTGTGCTTAACCTTGACTTGGGTCATTTAATGCAGTTTCCTAAACATAGCTGCTCATCAGAGTCACCTGGAGAGCAATTTAAAACGTGGATTTATTGAGTTTGTCTGAGAAATTTTTCATGTGATGAACTTACGATAGGACCCAGAAATCTGAATTACTTGAAGGCTTCCCAGATAATCCTAATGATGTCATTATCATTTGCTGTATGTAGCTAATCAAAGTACTAATTGTAGCAAAATTAATGTTAATATTGGTAGTCAAATATGTAGACATAATAAAAAAAACTATATAATTGTTTCCCTTCTGTCATATAGCTTGTTAAATTAGACCTTGCCTGGCCATAACTTACCTGGAAAATTATCTTTTTTCATATCTCCTGCTTAGTGCTTACTAACCAATGGCATCAAATGTTATGAATAACCTGCTATGTTACAGATAGCTTGTTTTTACTGAGCAAGTTCTAAGCATCTTAATAGATAATTAGTGCTCCTAACATTCCTTTATGATAAGAAATATTGCCTCTATTTCACAAATTAGGTATCAGAGGCCTCAAATGTTAAATAATTATAATCATACATCAGGTAAAAATAATGGCACTTGAATTGAAAGCCAGTTCTATGCAATTTCAAACCTAAATTTGTTAAGCTACTAAGCATCAAAATCCCACTGAGAGATACTTTTAGCAAAAATTATCAGAGAATAAAAACAACCCAAGAAACATGCAAATATCTTGATATGTATTAATGTTAAGAAATGCACTAGTCTGTATATTGTAACAAAATACCTGAAGCTGGGTAAGTGTATCTGAAAAAGAGATTTACTGCACTCACACTTCTGGAGGTCTGAAGGCCCACGTCTGATGATGACCTTCTTGCTGGCAGAGTCCTGAGGTGATAGGCAGGAAGAAAATGTGGGTTCTACTCTAGTCTCTCTCTTCTTATAAATCCATCAGCATTCCATCGGGGAGGAGGCTCCACCCTGATGAATTTGTCTTATCCTAATCACCCCCCAAAGTCCCTACTTGTAAATACCATAGTTGGGCTGTTTCCAGACTCTTGGTACTTTGCCCTCACTCAACACATGAACCCTCATGAAACACATATAAACCACATCCAAGTCACAGCAAGAAATGTATTTGAATATATATCATTTTTCTATTGTGAATGAATGATGAGTGATAAGAAAGTAAAGCTTTTTTTCTTATTAGTTGGGTTTGAGAGGTATTTCAGACCCTTGTCCATAGCTTTAACGTGTTCACAATGATGGGATGATCACAGGAAGCCAAGACAAACTCTGCAATGTAATTCTGACTCCTTTAATGAGTTAGTTTGAATGATCATTGAAAAAGTCCCTAGTGAACAGTCTGTTAAGCTCTCAACCTCAGCCTCCCAAGGTGTCAAACTTAGGAGAGACGTGTCCAAAGGCCCAGGATATTTCCTTAACCTTAAGACAATATAAACAGATTTTGTTCTAGCAATGAAATTCAAAGGGCAAAATATTCTCCAAGTGATAATGAGTAGTAGCATTCTTGCAAATTTTGTTATCTGAGAACACTTTACACTTAGTGTTTGCTCCTTTGGAAATTGTGAGTCTTGTTGGGACAGACTTGGTTTGTTGCCTTAAGCTATAAGCTTACTGTGTAGCCTAGCTTTCGATACTCGCTACTGGGTGCCCCAACAGAGCACTTGCTCCATTCTGGTATCCTTGTCAGCCTCTGGTCATTTGCATATGTGTCTAGCTCAGAGCCTGACATCAGATTGGTTGTCAGTGTTTTGTTTGTTTGTTTGTTTGTTTTTAAGAGAGAGGGACAGTGAGAGAAACAACTTTATTTAGTTTTTCACATGGTTTTAGTTGCTCCAACACTTAGTTGTGTACATGGTGCTGGGGTTTGAACCCGGGTCCTCGTGCTTGCCAGGCAAGCGCTGAAACCGCTGAGCCACCGCTCCAGCCCCCTCAGTGTTTGTTTTAAGAAGGAATGAATAGAATTAGGGCATGAAGAGACTGGAAATAGGAAGCTAATCCATATTTTATATAATTGAATTCCTTACTCAGTGAAAAGAGTTATTTCAGCCTTGCCTCTAGCAGACTAATCTAGCAGCCTTTGGAATTCTAACATAACTTCAAATTTCTCAAAGTGTACTCGAATTCATTGAGCTGTATGGGAATTATGGATAGTCCTGCTAATAATTCCAATTTAAAAATGAAAATAGATCACTTATTTTGATTTTTTCATAAGAGGTTAAAAACATACCAATCAGGAATACTGTAGCTGAAGCCACTGTAAACAGGTTAAGTAGAAAAATGCATGGCTTTGCATTAAATCATATCATTTCTGTTTGATAGGCTAAAAAAAGGAAGAACAAGCAGCGACAGTGGCATATGATATATTAAAAAGATTTAAAAATGTATTCTTTCACCAAATGGTGTAGATTAAAGTAAGCTGTCAAATTGACAGCACAATAATACCGTCTTCACAGTAGCACATTCTGTACCACTGTGGAAACCGTATCAATTTTATAAAGAAATTAAAGATGAAATCAGAGGAAAAATAGCTTGAAATGGTATTCTTTGCAATTTTAAAATCATCATTACTTGCTAGAATCCACTCCAAACAAAACCACCAGAATAACCATAATAAATCATGATAATTTATATCACAGCTTACTTTAGGGAAGTAGAATCAGATACACTTCATACTACTCAAACTATAATTATTTTCATTAAACTATAAAATTGCTTACAGCAGATTTACTCTAAACACATAAAATCATACCCTTAACAATGAGCACAACTAGACCATAAGTGTTCAAAATAACTGAAGTCAAGTGTAAAATAGCAGTCCTTGATTTATACTTTTTAATTACATATCTTTGTAGACACAATCAATGTACTTTTGTGGGTTTATAATATATTCCTTTTTATTTTGTTGAAACATCCGACAGGCTTATTCAATCTTTATCCTGTTGATTAAAAGGTAGTGTCAAAAGAAATTTATGAAAATGATGTCAGGTGCCTATTAACACAAACTCCCTAGTAGTTGGTATCTGTCAAGAATACAGATTATTCTTGAAATGAGGAATCTAGGGGTAAGTTAATGGTTTTGTGCTTTATGAAATGCGAGATGATAAGAAAGGTGATTGAATAATTTTAGAGGACTGAGAAAACCTAAAATATTGTTCTGCTGTGAGTGATACATTTCATACCAAATGATGGAAGAACTAAGATTTTGAAAGCAGTTCATTGGAAATTGTAGTTTCCAACATTCTTAATTCCAAATAAATATTTAATAGATATCTCAATGGCTTTATTTCTTTATTGATATCTTTGCCAACCCAAGAAAAGTATATCTTGACCACTGCACCACACTGTGATATTGAAGTATTTCACATAATGTGTATAGAGCTGGTATCTATGTTTTATTTTAACACTGGCAGGATTATTCACAAAAGCTGTGATTATTCATGATACCAGTGTATATCTATTGTCATAGATGAATATGATTACACTTTCTTAAACTGTGGGTATAAATCATTTATAAAGATAATAAAATATTCAAATAATTTCAATAAATTTGAAAGAAAAATTTAAATTTGTAATGCTTAAGTTTGACCAGTGAGGATTTTTTTTTTAAAAGAGAGAACAACAGTGAGAGAGAGAGAGACAGAGAGAATCAATTTTTATTGAGTTTTTCACATGGCCTTCGCTGCTCTGACACTTAGTTACATATGTGGGTGCTGGGGTTTGAACCCGTGTACTTGTGCATGCCTGGCAAGCGCTGTAACCGCCGAGTCACAGCTCCAACCATTGATCAGTGAGTTTCTTAATAATAGCTTCATTAAATCCCTATGTACGCATCCCCAAGAAATAGGAAGAATGTGATCTTTTTTTCAGGGCTGAGAACCGAACACAGGGCCTTGCTCATGCTAGGCAAGCACTCTGCCACTGAGCTAAATCTCCAACCCCTGATCATTTTTATTTTACTAGAATTTAATTGTTTGGATTCCTAAATTTTAAAATTCAACTCAGAATTATAAGATTCCACTTGTTTTGTTTCTCTACAGAAAATTTCCAAAATCCAAATCAGCGTAATATTAGGTAAGCTTGTTAGAAACAGTAATTGCGGAAATAGAATTCCAGTTTGCTGTTGAAACCAGGAAGAGAAGTGTCTCTCCTTTCCCAACACCAACCAAAATCTTGAGTTTACTCTCTGCCAACGGCCAACTTTAATCGCCTGCTCCCAGACGCTGGGTCATTGTGATCAGGAACGCATACATCTCTAAATGACTTAGACTGGGTTATTCTATGAATGCGGTTGTGCCTGAGCCCGACCTGTGACCTGTGACATTCAAGGATGGTCAATTCAGGGCAATGAAACCTTAGCAATAAGGTAAGGTCTGGTGCTGTCTCCCAAACCACACAACCGCAAGATTCTGAGTGTGAGAAAACAGCAAAGGAGAAATTGCCATTTGAACACTGTGAACCTGAGATCAACAGCAAACATCTTAACTTTAAAAGAGAAAGTTAAATAACTCATTTAAGATGTTCAAAATTACCTGCGGTGAGTTTTTGAGTTGGAAACAATGTAACATTCAGTGTGGAGGAAAAGATTTCTCAGAGAAATGCTCATCTAAGAATGAAGCACCTAAGGTTGCCTTGTTTTGCTGAGAATCTTACTTGCTGCTGTCTCTTGATATATGCATTTATTCTTGATTCCAAGGAATATTAGTCTTCATTAAAATTTTGTTAAATCAGTTTGTTCCTTGATCAGATCGCGTTTCTCATTTGAAAGGTATTGTGCTCAATGCATTTTTTTTTTTTTAAGGAATGAAAACCAAATTCACCACAAAAAGCATGTTTGTATAACTAGTGAGTGAGTGGTCCAGCTAAGGGATTAAGGAATACTAGCTAGCGTCTTGAGACTTAGCTTGAACACCTGAACAAAAGTCAACTAGAAGCCAGTCACACCTGCTCAGTTTTCAGTTATGAGAGAGGACAGAATGCATGCACTTTCCCTTGTTGAAAGCTTGACAAATGCACAGCTGGAGGTGACCCCATAATAAGATACTACTCACTGGCTGTCCTAAGTTTCTGTGTCCACTCTATTTTTATGACTTTTCAAATGATTAATTAATTGTGTGTCTCAAGAAGGTAGCAAGTATTCCTTAATCCCTTAGCTGGACCTTGCTTGTCTTTACATTTTGATGTCATGCTTAGTCTCTATTTTGTAGCAAACTGGCACCCCAGCCATAACCCTACTGCCTCATAACTCCATGTTCAATGAAAACAGATCACAGATTTTCAGGAAGTGGTTACAAAAGTCTCCTAGGCTGAGATTCACTCTGATTGGACAAGTTTCAGTCATGTGCCCAGCTCTGAACCAATAGCTTTAGCCATAGAATGAGTGCCCAACTTCTTTAATACTGGGCCAACAGCTTTTGTTGGATTTTAGCCAAGAGATCACTCAGATCACATGAAGTATGTGGTCCCTAAGTGAAACTGAGAGTGTTGCTGCAGGAAGAGGAAGCAAACAGTTAGGAAGCTAATGATTGCTGTAAACCCTATTCAGGTATTATGGGACAATAACTTAAGATGGTTTCAGGACTCTTAGTATAGGAAATTTTTGAAGCAATCTCTGGAAAACAGTGTCATTATATTACTTCCCTAGTATTTTTATTATTGGATGTTTTTAACAAATTTACTTAGCCATCTCCATTATAGGCCTGCTATGACCAATTTTTGACTAGGTCTAAAACAGAAATTGTCCTCATGGGAAAAAGACTTGTTGCAAATATTTAAAAGACTGTACCAGAAATTTCCATGCAAATTCTGGAACTTCACATCTGAAAATATTTTGGGAAAATATCAGTATCATTGGCATAAATGTTTAATATTCTGATTTATTTGGGTACAAAATATCCCTTTATAGCAAAATAGTTATGCACATAAACTTTGGAGCTTGACTACCTGGACTTTGTTCCCAGGTTAACAATTGTGTGATCTTGAAAAAGTATTTACACTCTGTGTCAAAAATTTCATATATAAAGTAATAATGATGAAAATGATAATACCTAATTCATGGGATTATTTGGCAAATGTATTAGTATATACATTTCCTGATAAATGACAGTTGTTATTATATTATTTAAAATGTATTTAAATTTATGTTTTATATGAGATGGAAAAATACTCTATAAATCAACTTCAGAGAAATATCAAAGCTACCATCAATCAAAGGTACAAATTATGACATGTATAACATGGAAACAAGTGAAGAAACAGAGGACTGAAGTTTTAACCCTGCTTTTCCCCCAAACAATTGTGATCTGTGCAAATCTCTATACATCTTTGAGCTTCAGTTTCTTCACCAATCCTTCTTGTCATAATGAGATTAGATAATTGCATAAGTAATAATGGAATACAGGATAAAAGATTGACCTGAATTGTCTTGATATCCCAGAGGACACATGTTTGGAGAAGAGTTTCAAAGTGTATTAGGAGAAAAGACTTTTTAAAAAAAGAAGAAAATAGAAAATAATAAGAGGACTTCCCCAAGAGAGGCTGAGGACAGCAGCAGTTGAGGCTTAGAGGTAGAATTCACCAAATAATGTTTAGAAGGGCTTTGGGTTGCTTTGGTTAGTGTGTTGGAGCATATTGTGAAGTAATAACAATGGAATGCATGCATGCAAGAAAGACTTAGTTAATACAGTGGTGAAGGCTTAAGAAGGGCTTAGGCTTTTTTTTTTTTTTTTAATGCACCGAGCAGTTATCCTAAATTCCCGAGGTAGGAAGTATGTGATATTTGAGAAAACGACAAACATTTTGAAATCATGCATGTCTAGTACAATATATTACAGTGAGTTTTCATGAAATATGTGTCACTTTGAATTCCCTGGCACTTTAAAAGTGGGTGCTTGTGGACAGGCATTTGGATGTCATGGTGTACATGGTGTTCTTTTAACAAAAAAAAACTTTTCAATTTAATCGTGTAACTTTGCCATTATTTTTTTTTCAAGTTGTCTATCTCCTATACTTAACCTGAAGCGGAGGAGGCAAATGTACTTCTTTTAAAGTGATCATTGTGTGATTATTCTCTTTATCATATCCCTTTTATTGAAGAGAATGTGATTTGGACATAATTTAAGCTCTAGTATAACATTGCTTAGTAAATTTCTGTGTTCTTAAAGAGACCTTCTTGACACACTATGTTCCCTTTTAGGAAGAGATGAAGTTGCTCCTAAACTAAGTGAGATTATTCCCTAGATATTAACTTTCCTATAATGTATATAACATTTTTTTAGAATCCCTTTTGTTTATCCTCTTTTCATTATCTGTCCAAAGAGTTTGGTGGTTTTTTTTTTTTTTACCCCTCAAAACACTGATTTCTCTATTTTATTTCCTGTTCATATCATGTAGGATCTGTGATTTGAGCCTATTTCTGTTCTGCCTGTTATAACCAGTCTATTAAAGATCAACTTTCTCAAGGAAAACAAAACATCTGCAT
Organism: Aplodontia rufa; assembly: GCA_004027875.1. NCBI lineage: Eukaryota > Metazoa > Chordata > Mammalia > Rodentia > Aplodontiidae > Aplodontia > Aplodontia rufa. The sequence goes on from PVKS010002319.1 coordinate 8,965, forward strand.
AGGACATTAATTGATATGAAGACACAATGGTAAATATAATTAAGATACCAAATATAAAAGACATATAACAGAAAATTGAAGCTAAATAACAGCATCATTTTAAGCCATTGATACAATATAAAGGAAGAAAACTATTTTCTTTTAGCAGCACAGGGTAGAAATAGCATAGAGAAGTTTACATCATGTAGAGAAGAAATGCAGAAAATTTAGTGACAGTGCACTATTTGGCTCTACACTGTATAGTCTTTGTGCATTCATTATGTCAGTATAGAGGGCTGACATAATATTATGTCCTATAATATAATAATCCTATAATATTAAAGGTAATATTATAGGAACAACCCCCACATTTCTGTGACTTAAAACAAGGTTTCTTTCCTGCTCATGGTGACTATGAAGTACAGAATGGATGGATGGAGGTTTTGCTTTATGTGGGCCTCACTTTGCTTTGCAGGGCAAGAGAGCAGCCCTACTTTGGAAAGTTCTGGTGATAGTGGCAGAAAGATACCACATTATTTATCACTTACTAACTCTTAAAACTTCCATATGTCTCTCATTTAATTCATAGTTCAAAGTAAGTTACGTGGCCATATGAAGCCCAAGGTGGCAAAAAAATCCTACCTTTTGCTTAGAAAGAGACTGGAAAGATTTGGTACACAACAAAAATGACCACTGTATTCATAAGAAATCAAAATATTTATCAAAAATCTATTAAAATGATGGTTTTTTGAACTTTAAGAATCTACACATAAGTAAAGCACAGAAGACAATTTTGTAATACAAATGTTAGCATTGCCTAGCTCAGAAACACTTTGTTTCTATCTCATAGCCTCTTGCAAAAAATTCCATCTCCTGAGAAACTGGCACTTCCCTGCAGGCTTTCTGTCATTACCTACCTACACAAATATTGTAAAACAGTGTTGAATGATGCTTCTGCTGCTTCAGAATTTTGTCTGAAAAGTTGAAGCTGAGGGAAATAGACCACAAGTGGCCCCACATTCTAAAAAACATCATATTCCCTTCCCTTCTCAGCTAGCTGAGGTAAAGCAGAAGAATAAGCATTTGAATAGATTCGGTGAACAGTGAGCATAGGGGAGAGTTTTGGTATCTTCTCCCTCTCCTGCCAAGCTTACTGAGGACAAGAAAATTGCTCATGGGCAATGGAGAGTCTATGAGAAAGGGAAACTATCATCCTCCCTCCTGCTGAGAAATAGGGGTTCTGTAGACCCCCTCTGTATAGAGGCAGGATGGAGGAGGATGCCGCACGCATCTTGGTGCTCACTTGGATTTCTGCATGCGTGGGGGATGGTTCCTCCTCTCTGAATGGGAAGTAGTGGGAAAGAGCCGGGGCACTGCAGTACAGGGTGAGGACAGGCTGCTGCAGCGGCAAGGCTGCCTGTACCATTAGTGTTTTTCGTGAGAAGGGTGTGTGGATATTCTTTGGAACAAGTGGAAGCCTCAGAGACCTCCTGTGTCATGGGAACTGCATCCCTAAGAAACTGTTGGGCAGCCAGCCAGGGGCACGAGATGAGAGAAAGGAGAGGTCATCCACAGAATGCCTCATCCATCTCCAAGAACCTCGGGGACATGAGGACTCCGAGGGGCCCATAAAAAGGATCAGATTTGGAAGACTGCCACCTGGACTTTCACCTCACCCTGTCCCCTCCAAGAGCCCAACAATGCGAACACCCAAGGGAAACACAGAAACAGCAGAGAGAAGGACAAGTGGAGTTGGGGGGAAGAGGGAAAAGCAAGCACTAAAGAAGGCAAAGTGCGTTTCCCTTCTCCACTGCAGGAACCAAGACACAGACCAAGATTCAGGTAGGAGGTGGGAGGTACTTTAATTCGGATACGAAACTGATGCTTAGATCTTGACTAGATCTTCAGTAATGAAAGGAATGAGATGCCTGTGGGATTTGTCTTCAAAGAACAGAAAAAGGAAAGATTGTAAAGTATGGTTTGATGGGGTGATTAGTGGAAAAATTAAAGAATGTTCCAGTTGAAACCATTCTTGAAAACATTTTTCTTTTTTTTCCTTTTTTTTTTTTGCGTGTGATTCTTCTTACCACAATATCTGAAGAGTGACTCGAAGGACTTGGGCTTGTCATATATAGGCTCAGGCCCAGCCTATAAGAAGAGGAGCCCATACTCAAGGTGATCCTAACACACTACATCCAGACACGAGTCCAAAATTGAAAACCCAGCAGGAAGTCATGAAGTCATGTTGAGGTCTCAGGCCAAAGGAAGGAGAGAGAGACAGAGAGTTCAAGTAGAGGGCAAAAGGAAGAGAAATGGAAATACCAGATCTGGCAGAGTTTTCAAAGGGAAGATGGGAGATAAGCCGTAAAGATGTTTCTGGATTGTGAGGCATTATTGCATTCACATTGTACACTGGGTCCAACAGCCTTAGCTGTTAAGGCTGCTGAAACATCTTAGAAATCACCTGGATAACACATTTTCCATTTCTGGAATTGAAAGTCTGTGCATTGTTCCAGGGTAGCTGTATAGCCACGAACTCCACAAAACATATTTGCCTGCTTCTTTCCATACTCCCTGGCTGGAGATCATCTTCCTGCCTCTGGAGCTAATAGTTAATGGCCATTTACACTTACATAAAATTGTGTCCCTATGTCTTCCCTAATTGATGTGAAAATCAGGAAGGTTAGCATTTATTTATACACAGGAAGCACTTGTTGGATGAATATTGCTGTGAAGATAAATTTATAACTTAGAATAATTTTCAGCATAATTTTTAAGGTACAAAGGAAGTTTCAGATGAAGTCCATATCAATAAGTAGTATTTATTAAGCAATCACATTTACATATTGATGTGATAAGCAGTATGCCAAATAAGTTACATAAATAGTTCTCAACTCTCTGAGAGTAACTTACAACCTTACAATCTTGTAAGGTCCAGATGGGTTGACTAGAAATACATGTGGAATGCTGTGCAATCAAGCAAATAATTTACAAGGGAAGCAGAATATATGACATTGTCCAATAATAAGGGAAAATAAGAGAACAGGTACTAATAAAATAATGGGTAGAGATAAATTAATATAATAATAAAATGTCATAATTATCTTTTTGGAACTGGTAATGTTGAACTAGCAGGCCGATGATAAGCTAATGTTTCATGTTCTTATTTCATTTAGTTCTTTCATTTTCTTCTGTAAACCTAGACTAGATTAGTTGGTTTGAATTTTTAAACTATAAACATATTTTCCCAAATTTCTTTCTAAGAAATACCATATAAAAGCATTAGATTCTATATTTTAAAATGGAAATTTCCTTACTTGTAGAGCATAAAATGTACTGTCCAATAAATATTGAAAATTAATGTTAAAAGAGCAAACATGAGACACAGGCACATGTTATTCCTGTGCTGAGAAGGCAGATGAAAGTGAGGGACATGATTTGACCCATTCCCCATCTTGGATCTACAAATGCGCCCATGCTGCTTTGTACTGCAGGGTGCATTTTACCTGTTGGAATTTCATGAAAATTCTGTGTATTTCTCTTTTCCTTTTATATATATCTCTATCTATATAGATATAGATATCTATATCTATCTATCTATCTATCTATCTATCTATCTATCTATCTATCTATCATGGTGACATCTTAGGAACTCAATGTTCCAAAATGGAAACATATGCCTTATGAACATACTTGCATACTCAGGGATCCATTTAAGGTTTAAGAAGAACAGCCAATACCTGTGGGTAGGTCCATTGAATATGAATCTACTTCTGAATATTCTTTAAAATTAAGAAAATAAGATTGATGATTAAGGAAATTGAAGCAACATCTGATCTTTTTCCAAAGAATATTATACAGAGGGTTAAAAAAAATTGAACACAGCCTTCCATGCTCAAAAATGTTTATTCCATTGTAAAATTATCTGGTTATCCCAAAGAAATGGCAAAAAAAAAAATATAGGCAGTCTAATTTGAATGATGGTCCCATGCCCACATTTGCTCAGGCTCCTAGGCTGGAGAGACTTAGAATTTTTGGAGTGGAAAAATGGATGTGAGCATTAATGCACTTACTCCAGAACAAATATCCTCAGTTTTGATTGTGCACCTCCAAAAACCGTGTTCTTCCTGCACATTCTTTGTGAAATAGGACATACCCAAGTTTTCTGAAATCAAGCACAGACGAATGCTTGTTTTCAAGCCAATAGGAGGAGGGCAATGTTTGAGTCATCACAAATATTGTTATAAACAGAACAATGACATTGGAAACATCATCTTATCTTTGTGCCAAGGTGAAATTAATGTCATATGCTTGCCCTGTTGATCACTATAAGCAAGTTTTTCTAAAACATGCTTAGAAGCAATGGTGTCCTCTCCCACTTCCATTTTCTCTTCTGATAGGTCAAGGGTTCCTCATAAATATTACTGGCTTATTCAGAATTTGGAATAGCTGAATAATTTTGGCAGTTAACCAGTTTGTTAGATTTAGAGATAATTTGTTTTTTTCTTGAAAGACAAAGAGAGGAATAAACACAAATGAAACACTTTAAAGATATCAATATTTTCAGGAGGCAAAAACTGACCCCATTCTCTCCCAATCTCATGCAACTTCCATGATCAAATAAGGTCCTGTAGATTTCAGGAGCAATTTTCCTTGGAGATTGACCAAATTTAACTCTGGCAAATGCCTACCACTCCCAATCTGTTACTCTGCATTCATTATTTTCTTCATGAACCTTCTCTGCTTGTGGCTTGAGGCTTTGTTACAGAGGTTAGCACCAAATGAACAGATATTTCCTAAGGTTATCCGTCTTCATCTTCAATTTGCAATTCACTAGCTTTTCCAGGAATAAATAAAAAAGGGATAGATAGTATGCTCTTAGATCAGATCAGCAAAGGCATTCTTTTTTTTTTTAAAGGGGGAATCAATTTTATTTAGTTTTTCACATGGCCTTCATTGCTCAGACCACACTGTGTATGTGGGTGCTGGGGTTTGAACCCACATCCCTGCACATGCCAGGCAAGTGCTGTTACCCCCAGCCACCACTCTAGCCCCGGCAAAGGCATTCTTTAAGCAGCTGTGTATTGCTTAAATATGCAAGCTTTTCGCTTTGCATTTGTTTCCTTGTCAGGAAAAAGCCACGTTTGGGTAAGGAATCATTCATATTTGTGGTAGAAAGCATGAGAAAGAGAGGTGTTACACAGCCTGACCCAGGTATTGAGACTTTCAAAGGGATATATATACCTGGGAATTTATAAGATACATTGCTGATGGATAAGGGAGGCTTGATGATGATATTTTTATTGAGTTAAGTGATAGCAGTGTTCTAAGAGGCTTTGGATAATAAATATTTGACAACAAGTTCACTCTGAGTGTGAGAAACCAATGTCATGTTACTTTTAGTTGTGGTGACAGTACACTGATAAATAATATGGCAGCATTGCATTTTACTTGTGATATGCATTAAAATGAGGTAGCCCTTTGTTTTTTGGAGGCAGTCCATCATATAAGTCTAAAGTTGGAACAGACTATTGATGTGATAAATTTCATCATTTTTAAGGTTTAATTGGTTACATTATTACAAAGGTAGTCTTGGGAATAAAAACAGCAAACACTACCTTGACAGCCAGTAACAGCCAAGACTAATAATAACCAAACTTCTTTAATATGGCTCTTCACAAACACTGGCAGAAATTAGGAAGATATCAGAGTTGTAGAGATATCGCTGGAGGCTTTGGGAGTTTCTTCTGAAGTCATTCTGAATTAGCAGCTAATGGGGAGCTTTCTTTGATAGCGCTATTATAATTAAATGCAGCTGGATGAAAATCAACCACAAAGGGAACTCGTTTGTTTATCATTACTTCTGACTTTGTTAGCAGATGTTTTCGAAGCACCATAGTAGCCAGCATAATTTGTCTCTGTGTAATGCGAAGCAGGTAAACTTTGATTAATCAACTGACAAGTACATTCTTTAATTTCTTTTCTGAAGTTTGCTTCTGACTCTTATATAGCACTTATGTCAAATCCGGAAAGCACATGGATAAACATTCAGTTTCTTTTTATATATGTCAGGCCAGCTGAAATGGAGGTGTCAGTCGGCGGTGAGCTGGCTTATCAAATGTTCATCCTGAAAGCTGCTGTAGTGTTATTGCATGTATGTAGGCTAGTGAAAAAGATAAACACATATGGCATATACGTATCAGCTATAGAACAACAGCTCTCTAAGCTGTAATCACTGTTGGCTTTCCATAAGGAATTCAATCATCTTCAGCAAATTGGATCCTTTAGGAGTTTAAACATTAATTCATCTATTTAAAAAGGGTAATTTTGACATATCCTTCGCTTATAATAAATGCCTCCTCCACTTCTTCAACAGGCAGACTTCCTCACCGCCCACTTTGTTCAGCGCACTCAACTCCCGCATCTTCATTCACACTTTCGACCTGCCTCCCTTTCCAATATCACACAGCACACTTCTCACGTCGTTTAATGAACTCTTGAAAACTTGTGCCCTCCCTCCAAATCACTTCCACATACCTGGATGGGGTGGTATGTTTCCTTTTTTTTTTTTTTAATCAGTTTAAACAAAGTTTAAATATGCAGCGCCTCTGACTGACATTGCATACATTACTCATGTGATAAACTCATGTGTCCAATGATTTTTTTGCAATTTGTTGAAAATTAATTATTCATCCGAGAGAAAGTTGCATAAGCATCTTTTTCTCTTTTTATTTTCATGTCCACGGCTACTAACCAGTTTCACATTATGATGTATCTGTTGCTTTTAATAGCCTAAAGGCCCGAGTTAGTACTCAGTACTTTGTATGTACTTGAAACTCAGATTCCGGATGCTGTTGCTGTCAGTCCAGATATTTATTGCATCTGCAGATTTATTTTTAGGGATATGTGTGCAAATATGTATTTTTATGTCTGTGCTTATGTTCTCACCTGTTTCCTCTGAAAAATTCAGGTGGATTTAAGTAGCAAAATATAAGAAAAACAAAAGAAAACTGTGCTGAACCTGAACTTCTCTGAAGATAAGCAATCTTCAGCATCGTCTGTTTCCCTCTCTTCAAAGTTCCAACTGATTTTAAATAAAGCATTCTTCATGTAGGTGGCGTGGAATAGGAGGAGGAGGATAAATTTCATGATCACAGTGCTACTCTGAACAGCTCCCTGGGCCACATTTTCCTCATCTGTACAATTAGGGACAATAATACCAGCTTGTGAGGATTACAGAAAGTATATCTAACAATATGGGCACAAAATAGCTTCTCTATATGTACTGAGTCAATGTTAATAGAGATAAGTAAGGTTCCATTTCCACAGAGCCTGAATGAAGAGTTAAAAAAATGGTCACTGTCATATGGAATAGTATAAAGAATGGCCTTCTGATCTGGTCTTCATGGGTGACAGTCACAGTATATCACAGCACACCAATTTAGACATGATTTAATGGAAAACTTACTTGAAATGTTAAACTGTAACTAAAAAGTGATTGAAATTCATTAAGCCCTAAAAAGTATTTCTTATGAAAAGAGAATACCTACTTGTGATGAACTGCAACTATCAATGGTCATTTGATTAAAAATAATCCATCTGTAGCAGGTACTATTCTAATTGGGTGACTTTTCAAGGAAGCTTCATTAAATGCTCATTCTCTAAAATTTTTTGAAGAATAATTGTCCATTTTCGAAGTGTGAGGATAATTAGTTAAAACACAATCTTTGGTTGGTCTGCAGCGAGGAACAAATGGGTGCTTGTACCTTTATGTAACTTCAGCACATTTGCAAATTTTAAGCGATTTCTCTAATGGGAATCTGTCTTTACTTTCCTCCTTTTGGGGTGAAGAGAGCAGGGTCAGAGTCACAATGTTTTAATAGAACTTTAGATTAGCTAATTTTGAAAAAAATTCTCGTTAAGATGATTGCCCTTGAGGAAAATCCTTTGTGGTTGAGCAACTATCCTTATTATTGCATCTACTTTGCCGGAGAGTAGAATTACCTGAAAACATTTCAAAGGAGGATCATATGCAGCTTGGAAAACAGGTGTGGTTTACAATGTAACTTACGCTTTCTGAAAATATTTAGAATAACAGGTCAGAAAATAAAGCAAGGTGACAATTCCATGTGACTAATTCTTGGATCTTTGTGCTATCTCTTAAGATGACCAGATTTATAGCCTGGATAGCAAATAATATATCTATCTATCATCTGTTTATAGAATGGGGAGGAATGAGTCCATGGAGTGTTGTCCTGGACTGGAAAAGTGGTAAGTTTAAATTATATGCCTCTTTCTCAATCCTGCGGTCATGGACATCTATTGTGCTGGGGTTTGGGTTTATTCCAGAATCTAAGGAAATCATGCCACTTCTTGAACATCATTCCCAGTGATTTGCCATGTTCTTCAGACTAGGAGTGAGTCAACATAAGACACTCTGATGTCAGGGATTCTGCGGGTATAACTGCTTAGATAAAGCTGTTTGCATATTGAAGATCCAGCATTATTTCGGCAGAATGACAGTCTCAACATTGCTGAATTGCTTCCTGATGAGTTGTGAGATTAAGAACTGACATGGCAGCTTCAGGGACTTTGTGATTTTTGTGGTATTTGTTAAGTTGTTCAGGGTAGTGTTACCTGAAATGTTTTAAGGAGGTATTTTTAAGTTAAAGAAGGCAAATATCTAAAAATGTTAGGGAAAGGAGGGTTGTTCCCAGGCACACTTCTCCCCAAATCCTGGGAGAAGTGGCAGGGTATTTGCAGCGAGGAAGAAGTTCTTCCACCAGGTGCTGCTGAACGTGAATGTGGTGTTCGCTACGTTCACTGTGATGTCCAGAATATGAGGAGCCCCTTTGTGTGCACCAAAGAGAAGCAGGGCAAGGCAGATATCAGAGGTGCAAGCCAGGCATCTGCAAAGGTGGCACGGGTTCTGTAGAAGGTATTTGTTTGAATGAGGCAATCTGGCTGAGGAATGCTGGTGGAATGTGGAAAAGTTGTTGTTTGTGCTCAAGAGAGAAAAAAAAAATAATGTGAGGAGCCCCATACAAAATGTCTGTAAGTAGTGCTAAGGTGATGCTTCTGGTGATGCATGTCTGTTTTCACATCTCCAGAAGACTTGACCCCGACTGGGATGGGAGCAGCTAATCTCTTGAGCTGTTGCTGTGCCTTCATCCTTTTGCTGCAGCACTCCTGAAGACTCAGGCTGGGGTGAATCTGGCAGTGACCTTGCTGATTCCTGAGATCCCCACTTCTCTCCCTCTGAATGATCTGTCAAGGGATGGACCCTTCTAAGAGCTATATCCTCTCTTGCAATTAAAGAGAGATGGCGAGCTAATTTGAAGGATTTCTTCCTAGACTTTCATCTATTTCTGATTTTTACCCAGCATCTTCTGTGAAAAGTTCCGTAGCAAAAGTCTACACAGGAAAATACAACAGATGATGGACACTGATGGCTGAAGTCAGCTGTTCCCTAAAAGCGGCAATAATGTCAGAGTGGTAACTGGATAATCCGTTCTGTTTTGAACTGTGTCTATTTTTCTTCTATTGAATTGTCACTTGGTCCTCTCTTATTTATGCTGCAAAGAATGGTTCACAATGTGTGTGTGTGTGGAGACATATGTGTAAGGAGGCTGTATTGTAATATTTATCATTAAAGAGACGCCTTTGTTTCATCTTACAAGCATCACATTGATGATTTGAATAATAAAGCTGACTGGCTCACTCACTCAAGGTTGTTTCCATAATGGAGCAAATTTATGTACTGAGGTTCTTGTTTTCTTTATTAGATAATTAGACAAAATGCTGAGAAACTGCAACTAATTGAGCACTCATTCCAGCTTTTGTCTATGGACAGGTTTTCTGATGTTTGCAAAAGAATTAAATATCCACCAAACCTTGCTAAGGCTTCCCTCATCCCAATATGTTTTCATTAACTTTAACAGAGTCCCTGGGCTTAAATGTGGTTTATCCCAGAATTTTAACACTCACCTTTTATAGGAATCACATATTGGAGGATATTTTCATTTTAGGAAAAAAGCGTGATCAAAGACAGGTCATATGTTCCCTTCTTTGAGGCAGCTGGGGCAAATGGGCAAGGTTCAGATCAAATGTTTTTGCTAGCATGACATTCAATAGGTAACAGTTGCCCTGAAGCAGGGCATGAAAGAGTTAGGGGAAAGAATAATAGAAACTGAAAAACCTTTGAAAATCCATATAATATTAGGTATTTTGAGAATCAGAAGTTGAAGAAATTTCATTTATTGGAACACGCAGAAAGGCATAAAGTATGCTATTTCCGTAGTCCCCCTCCCCTCTCTCCATTGCTGCTGCTGTGGTTTGGGTCTTAATAGTAGTGCTGCCTTTGTCTTTAAGGCTAGCCCCCTTAAAAGACTCTTTGCCTCCGTAAAGTCTAGTACTTCAAGTCTACCTTTCAGATGACTTTCAGATTCACTTTCTTGAAGCACACTTCTGATCTTGTTACTGATATGTTTAAGAAAACAATTCCCCAAATCTAAAATAATAAAGCTCCAACTCATCAGCAGGATACCATTTAACCTTGACCTACTTCAAAGACTTGTTTTCAAATAGTCATCATGCATTCATGTTTCCACCAGGCTGGGATAACACTTGCTCTTCTCCAGCAAACCCGTTTCCCTACCTCTGCACATGTGCTCATTCTTTACCTGAAAGCTGCATTCTCCAGCTCTTTGCAGTTCCACCAGGTGAAATTCCACCTAACCTTCAAAACAAACTTTGGGCTGTGGCCTCTCAGATATCCCAGTGATCGTGTCACTTGGCATCCACACTGTGTGATCTCCTCTCTTGAATATGAGCTGACCCTGTGACTCGGTTCTGAGGACCAAACTATAGCAATAGGGACAGATGTCACTCCTGGAATCAGATTACAAAGACTGCAGCTGGGTTCCTATTCGTTCTCTCTCTTTTTCTCTTGCAGTGAGGGAAACCAGCTATCAAGCTACTCTTTGGAAAGGATCACATGGCCAGGAACCATGGGAATTCTTAAGCCAATGGTCAATGAGGAACTGAGACCCTTAGCCAAGAGGCTGAGAACTAAATTCTGCCAGCCACCATGTGAGTGAATTGGAGGCAGACCTTCCTCTAGTGGAGCTTCCAAAGACAATGCAGGTTAGAAGAAACCATGATGGAAAGTTTGTGAGAGACCTTCAGACCGAGGTATCCAGCTAAGCTGTACCTGGATGTGTGACAGAAATCAATAATATGATAAATGTATCCATCAAATTTGGGGGCTATTTGGGGGCAGGAATAAAAAAATAATACAGATTGGTGCCAGGAATTGGGATTGAAATCCTTGAAATTTTCTATACTTCTCACAGTTAAAACTGTAGAAAGTATCTCCTATATTAGTTGAGAATATTTATTTGTTCCTATAATGCATTTTGGGTACTGGGGTTTCAGCAAATTTCAAATTCTGCATTCTCTTGTTTCATTGTAAGTGGCTTTACTCTTCTAAAAAACTGCAAAGTTCTATGAGGTCAGGACTATGCTATATTGATCATTGAACTTCTTCCCCACTCCCCAGTTTGTGGACAGTAACTTTCACACAGTAAGTGCTTTGATAAATATTTATTGAATCCAATTCACTGAATATATTTAGTCATACTTCAATAAACCAAGGTTGGTGAATGAGAATAGTTGGTCAATTCATTTGTGAAAGTTTTATAGCTCTTCAACTTTATCAGAAACTAATGGGTATGAATTCTGATAGTTTCTTTAGGGTCATCCAACCAAATATTTCATGAAACTTAACTTTGTTTCTTATTTGGGGAGGAAGTGAATTCTAGGAGAAATATAATTATGATGACATTTCTTTGGGTTTAAGTAATATTTCCTGGGTTAAGATCAGAAGAATTTTGGATTCTGTTATATGGTAGCTTCTATTGTAATAATGTTTTAGAGAAGCATGATAGCTATCAAAGAGCCTCAAAGTATCAATTTCTCTTTAGGATTTCCATACTATTTATGGAATTGTCCATCGTGGGCACTGACTCACTATTCTGTAAAGGGGTTGAGAACTTATGAATTACTTTGGAAAATAAATACAGGCGTGTAGTGGAAAGAGTGTTGCTTAGGGGTGGGGACAGATCTTATCTGAGTTTTCCCATAAGCAACTTATTTACAGTTTGATCTTGTACACTTACTTGATTCCTTTAAATGTTCCACATATGCTTGATAGCACAATATATTCCAGACCATGGGTTTTTGGAAATAATTGAGATTTTCTACAAATTCACACACATGAGTGTGTGTTTGTATAGTTGTGTGTGTTTGATAATTAGAAATCATTAAATAAGTGGTAACTGAATACTAGATTATTTAGTTAATAAAATTTATTCCTTTCATTAATCTCATGGCTTTTCATCTTCAGTTTGTTTAACCTGACGTATAGTCTGTTGAAAATCTCTCCTTATGTCTCTGATTTTATAGACTATCGTTACAAATGCATTTAATTCTTCCCTTCACTTGGTTATTAATACAACAGATATTATTGAATCCTAGAAGACCTGAAAGACTTAGTTCTATCATGAATTCATCTTCAGTTTGTTTAACCCGACGTATAGTCTGTTGAAAATCTCTCCTTATGTCTCTGATTTTATAGACTGACTATCGTTACAAATGCATTTAATTCTTCCCTTCACTTGGTTATTAATACAACAGATATTATTGAATCCTAGAAGACCTGAAAGACTTAGTTCTATCATGAATTCCTGACACTTTACATTATTAGAAGCAATCAATTGATATGTACCGTCTACTGGGCTTTACTATTAGGTGCCTTTTAATGTGGAGGAAGATTGGCCATAAACAGTCACTTTGTAGTTATCCAATCTTTATTTAGTTTCCTGCTTTCTTCCTTGATAGCTTTGTGATCTTGGGTGTATTTTAAATTAATTAGTTATTGGTTTCCTCAACTGTGAAGCTGGAGATAATGGTACCTCATGGGGCTTTTGTACTGATTATGTAGGATAATCACTGTAACACCTTGAGCACAGTGGCATTGTATGTTTAATGAAATGTAGCTTTTATAAGGCATGATATGCATAAAAGTTATTTTTTAAGTTTCACATATTTGAAATAAATTATTTGAAAGCACACTGTAAACTGCAAAACTCTTTACAAGTGTGGGTGGTTACTTTTACTAGTATTTAGGATGAGGTTCCTTCCTTCCTTCCTTCTTTCCTTTATTTTTTCATTCCTTCCTTCCTTTCTTCCTGGTGCTGGAGGTTGAACCTAAGGGTGCTTTATCATTGAGCCAGTCTTTAGACTTTTCTATTTTTATTTTGAGACAGGGTCTTGCTAAGTTGCTGAGGCTGACCTTGAACTTGTGCTCCTCCTGCCTTGGCCTTCTGAGTTTCTGGGATTACTAGCATACACCATCATCCATGGCAATGGGGACTCTTTCTAATACCTAACTGAATTTACAGGTCTAGATAAATGCTGTGCAATCAATAGGCAATCAATAATACTTTGCTGTTGAATTTGATAATGTGTGACAAAATAACAGGCCAACCTCATTTAGTGCTGAATGAGGTGATTCCTTAAGGTATGGGTCAGCCAATAAATGCTCAATTACCCTCTTGGCCAGCGAGCACTAGCATTCCTGTAGTGTTTGCTTTCCTTTGTTTATTTCTGTATGACCTCTTGCTATACCAATAACATCCAATTTTGCCACCAAAGATCTTTTGATTACCATCAAAGACTTTGATGCTTTTCCAATGATGCATTTGCAAAGGAAAAACAAACATAGGATGTTTTTCATGTTAAAACACACACTAGATATCATAGCAGGTTGAGGGGACTAGCCTTGGATGGATGGGAGGAGCTTCTTGTAGGCTTATTTATTTCTTATTATAGGAACTGTAGCTAAACTGAGACAGTATGATGACGTCATTACTTAGATTTTTGTTAAATGTTGGTTTTTAGATCTGGAAGCCATAGCAACATGCAGCTTGGATCTCTTGAAGAGAGCCCACTGTCTGGAGCAGAGTTGACCCGGTTGCCCCAGGTGGCATTCCTGTGCACACTTAGGCCAGGCTTCCTCTGCGTGCTCCCTAAAAGGTGAAGCATGGTGAGTGGCTAGTGCCATCTTATTCCTGTGAATATTATAACTTCTCCCTTTGGCCCAGCTGAGAATTTCTTGGAACTGAGTTGTGATCTTAGGTTGTTTATTACCCAACTGTTCCTTTCCTTTATCTTTTACAGATACCAGATCAGAACTGTGATCTGAAAGCTTTTTCTGCCTACTCCTGTTCCCTACTCTTTTACTACCAGAAGAGTTTACTCCCCCAAATCTTGCATGTCAATTTCTGGCTTGCCATCTGCTTTTCAAAAAAATATGTGCCAACACACTTGGTAATATGCTCAAATTTTGGAAATAGTTTCATTCGGCAAATACCGTATTGACCAAAATGGAGCTCTGCTACTCCACGCCCTCATGTCCATGAATCCTTCCCTTGGTGCTGAACTAAATATGCTGTGCTTTCTGTCATAGAGAAAACTAAATTTGACAAAGGTAAATTTCCAAATTTATAAAGATAAGCAGGTAAACTTTTAGAATTCCTTAGCATTATAATGTATCTCTTTATTTCCTCAATGTAAATTTGCAATTTATATACATGGATATTTATTTAATATGACTATTTATTTGTATATAGCAATTCCCTAATTAGCTTATAATCTTTAAGGTGATGAAGTCACTAGCTGAATCCTACGTGCATCATTTTTTGTGCTTTTTCCTTTCACCTTGTCTTTAATATAAGAAAAGTAATATGTAAAAACGAATAAGCCATATTACATCTAAGTTTGGTCTTTGAACATTCAGATCCAGGTTCAGATTTCAGCTATGCTGCTTCTAATTTTTGTCAATTTGTTCATTTACCTGTATCTCTTTGATTCCCAGTGGCTTCATTTGTGCACTGAGCTCTGCGAGTATGAAATGAAAAAGGGTAGTGAGTTTACAGTCTTTTGTGCAGTTAACCATCTATATATGCTGTTGAGTTAATAAACTTTTTAAAAAATTAATGTTATCTATTTATATAGATTGCAAGTTCCCCAACAAGTATTTTAATAATGTGTATTTCACCAAATACAAATTTATTTACATTACTTTTGGGGACCACAGCACCAAAAGAAATTAAATTAACGTTCTGGACACTGCCCTGTAGGTGCTTAATTTATATTTGTTTTCCTACTAAAATGATATTTAGAAGAATTAAAGTAGTCTTGAATTATTTGAACATACAAGCAAGGTATAAGAAACCCATGTTCTGAGTTGTGTTTCTACAATATAAACAGATCTTTATATAGTTTTGTTTATCATATAGTCTTTATAGGCTAAGAGTAACCTGATTGAAAAGTTCACAATCATTTGCCCAAGGCCTAGTCTGGTGGCAGCTGTGAAATAGGAGGTAAGGATTTTTCTTAGCTTGCCTAGCATCCATATCTTATCTCCTCAAGGCTGGGTTTCTGTGCCTCCTAAGGTTATAACTGGCTGCTTGGAATAAGTTATTCATGTAGATACGTCAAAGGGTAAGGTTGAAGTCAGCTCCCAAAACCATTCTTGTCTTTCAGAGTAGGTTTAACAGTGACCTCCAGAAGATGAGGGCTTTGCTTTTGTTTTCTAACCAAAGTATTCTGGGTAATGAGAATTTTAGATGATGTAAGAGCTAACCATTGGGGAATATTTTTGGGTGTGTGGCTATTTTTGTTAGCCCTGAATCATAGTAGAGGCAGCCACCTTTACTAGTACAACAGAGTGAGCCTTTAGTTTTCACTCTGATGATATCAGAGAATTTAATGTTGCTTGGAAAAAAATATCCTAATTCCCACAGAAACTGGGTTTTTTGATGACTAGATCAAAAGGCATGTGTGATTTCTGCAAAATCTCTAGTCCTCTATTCTGCAATAGTGAAAACATGTTCTTCCTAAGTATCTATAATCTTTTACTTCTTATGGTATATAAGCCTGATTTATCAAAGAATTAATTAAGATGCCTATGAGTGATAAGCCCTACTAAGGAAGATACTGATTTAGTGGGAATTAAACCCACCATGTAAACTTCTTGACAACTGAGAAAAACGCCAAATAAAAGATGATGTTTTGGTGTGTTCTCTGCATGGAGACAGGATAAAACTTTAAAGCACAGCAAACAGAAATGATGATCTTCTTTGTTCATACAGGGTTTTGAACTCTGACTATTAACAAAGTTCTTTCTGTGAGCTAACCCAAATGCTTTATGCTATAGTTCAAGAGCATTTTTCTTGTTTCCATATATTTTAAAGTTCATTTGATTTATAGCAAAAAGCATTTTCATGATCATTTCCCATCTGCTTTTAATTTGCTACTAGAATATCTCTGCTTTCCACTGCTCAAATTCCTTTTTCAAAGCTGCTTTGCTACGTCTTACCACATTACAGTGGATTAACGTCTAGTTTTGCTTTCTGACTACATACAGGAATGTGTATGTACATACACTCAATAATTCTAATCATTATGACCAATGACCATCAAACCATTATGATATCAATCTGAAGTATTTAAAAATTCTATCCATATTTGTACATCAACAAAATCACCCCCTTTGAATACACCTTGGCCACTCTTACCCAGAGCAATGCAGTCTCTGAACTTTTGTTTTACAGCACCTCCATTGATAGACATTTTTGAACCCTTATGTTTGGTTCATACCATTTATGAATGAATTATTGTATTGATGTACTGATTATTATGCACATTATAAAATGAATAGTTAATGTTGAAAAATTTGAAAGATATTATAAAGATAATTAGAAATAGAATGTTAATTTATTTTCTCTGCAAATAAACTGTCTTGTATTTTTCTTGAAAAAAAATACACCATATGCACTCCTCTTTGGAGACTGCTGGCGTTAGACAAGGCAATCTCTGTGAATTCTCCCTGTGGTTACTTAATTACTTGATAGTACAGGGCACAGGGAATAGACCTGTAGAATTAACAGAGACCTGTTGTAAATATATTTTAGCTTGTGTTTTGCCTTTTTTCCCCTATATTGAACTGAGTTTTGTTGCCAATGGGATGCATACAAGTGTGACTTAGCCCTTCTCTTCCCAGAATAAAAGGTTGGGCCTCCCTGACAGACAGAGCTTTTCACATCCCTTTTCCAGGTATACTTCCATCTTAGTTGCTCTTTTCCTTGTCTCATACATTCCCCTTTAGTAACACAAAATAGCTTGTACCGTAGCTATGTGCATGTTGCATTTGACATCTTTGCTTATCCTCTTCCTTTTACATGGAACAACACACTTTATCTTCTTGACTAACCATTCCATGACTAAACCCACAGGAACAAACTTCAGAATTTCCTTCTGTAAGAACACTTCTCAGGATCATTTTAACCACTAGATAGAATAATCATCAAGGAAAGGTCTAATATAAATAATAGCAACTAGAAAGAGACATAAAATGAGATAATAATGAGAAGAATGCTTATTTAAACACTTACAGAATTGCACGTCATGGTGTTAGTCAACTGCAACTGCCAAAGTATCATATACTATCATGCTGCAATAATGACACCTAGATCAATGATAGCGTGTATAGCAAAGGCCGCATGAGATTAAAAGAGAGTCAAAAAAATTCCTGTTGCCTGATATTGTTTATCTGAATATTATCTATGTGTAGGTATGCAAACACTTATCACTGTGTTACCATTGCTTACTGGGACTGTATATTCAGCATAGCAACATACTGTATATGTTTGAAGCTTAAAAGCAATAGGCTAGACCACAGGTGCAATAGGTATGTGCCAGTGCACATTATATTGTTTACATGAGGATGAAATCATTTGACAACGCATTTTTCAGAATGTGTTCCTGTCGTATGTAAATTATCCAGTTGTGATGCATGGCAATATTCTAATAAGTCTTCTATGACATATCTGAGATGTTCTAAAGTAAGAGTGTCAAGACTACTAATATCATAAAATGTCCCTGCCTTTTTGTGTCTCCATATGGCTCTAAGCAAATCTCAGAACCTTAGCCTGTGTAGAGAAATCATCTCATATGTCTGGCTCTTTCACTTACTCCAGGATATAACAATTATAATTTTAGAGCAAAAACAAAACAAAACAAAACAAAAACAAAAACAAAAAATAAAAAATAAAATAAAACAGATGCTAAGACTTATTTGCTTACTAGGACTTTATGAAACAGAATTATCAGCAATCAAAACTTAGAAATCAATAAAACTAAATTTCAATACAAGCCCATTTGTAAATTTAATCAACATACATTATTTCCAACTGTAATCATTTATAAATATATAAAGTATCAATTAAAAAGGAAATTTATAAAAATTTAAGCAATGTATTTATAGTTTTACTCTTAAATATTGGATTAAATTTATACAATAAAATGTTACTTAAAAATAAAATGAATAAAATTTGATGACATGATAAATCATTTTACCTTTAAAAATAATCAATTTTACAGGACAAGGTGTGTCAATATTTGACTTGAAAATATGTTTTTGTTAAAATTTTCTCAGTGTTTGAAAAATTCTTTTTCTGAATCTGTTAGTTGGAGAAATATTGAAGAGATTGAAATAAACTAAATCCAAATATATTCTCCTCACTTCATTTTCAAATAATATTTCTGTTTTGATCATTTTAAGGGAACATTGTAAACATTTTTTTTTCCTGGAACATCATCTGATTCTTTCATTACTTATAATGCGTAGCTTTGTTTAAACAAAAGCATTTGTAGTTCATCACTTTTTTTAATCACATACAGTTGGAGAATTAAATGCAGGGCTTCTTTATCAATATCAATTCTGGCATATTGAAGTTCTATTGTTCATAAATTATCTTTGCAGTAGTAGCTATCCATTGTTGTCTCTCGTTTTCTGCTTTTTCTTGAGCACTACAAAATTTTAGAGGAATAATTTTATGTGGGGGTACCATTACATAATTTGTAAATTTAATGCAGTATATAATTCTCTGTACAGAGGTGATGCTCATTCTACAAGTGACTTTAGCACAAGCTGACACATTGTCATCCATCTTAATTTGAAAAGGTTTTTATATTTGTCCATGTGTTCTCATTACTAGGAGGCATTTTAACATTTTTATATGATGTTTTAGTTGTTCTCTAGCATTCTTTTATTTCAAATTGAAGGACTCCCTTTGTTTTTTCTTGAAGTGGTGATATTGTTCTGGAAATGTCATAGTTTCTCCTTCACTTTTGAAGGGCAGTTTGGCCAAATGAAGATTCTTGGTTGACAGAATTTTTTTCTGTCATCACTTTAACTCTACCATTCTACTGTTTCTTGCCTGTGAGTTTTCTGCTGAAAAATTTACTGGCAATCTTATTAAGGTCCCTCGTATGTGATGAATTGCATTTTTTCTTGCTGCTTTGATGATCCTGTTTCTTTGTCTTTTGAAAGTTTAATTGGATTACGTCTTCTTGTGCTCTCTTTAAATTCATGCTACTTTGGATTAATTGAGCTTTTTATATTGTTATATTCATGTTTTTCTACAAATTTGGAAAGATTTTGGTCATTTATTCTGTAAATAATGTTTCTTCCCCTTTCTTTCTCTTCTATTCCTTTTGACTTCAATGGCATATATATATTGTTTGTCTTGATGGTGCACCAAAGTCCTTTACTCTCTGTTTTTCTTCATGTTACCGTTTTTTTAAGTTTGGCTTCTCAGACTTGACCATTTAAAATGACATGCATCATGTTTTTTGATTCTTCTGTTTGGTGTGAGATGGCTGTTGGATCCTCTTAGAATTCTTTCAATTAAGTTATTGAATTCTACAGATCCAGAATTTGTGTTTGGTTTTTTGATATTTTCATTGTGTTTAAATATGAATTTCATGATTTACTTTAGTTCTTTCCTTAAGCTTTCTGGGCATATTTAAGACAATTTTTATAGTTTTTATCTAGTAAGTCTGAAACTCTGTTTCTTCAGGCAAGTTTTTAGAGTTTTATTTTGTTCCTTTGAGTCAGTCATCTTTTCCTCTTTCTTTTTATGCCTTGTAATCTTTTATAGAAACCAGTCATTTGTAAAAAATAATCACTTTTCCCAGTATTTGCAGATTAGATCAATGCCAAGAGGAAAACCTTCACTAATCTGCTCACAGTGGAGATTTTAAATGTTTTTAGGGCTTTTCTTGGTATGTATCTTCACTTGGCCCATGTGAGTACTTTCCCACTCTCCCAATTTGTCATTATACTTTCCTGCTCTTAAATGCCATAATTTATCTGGGAGTCCACCTCTGATTCTCCTTGAGAACTGATCAGTTCTATTTGATTCCTTTTTCCTTTACTTCTTGCACCTCGTCATCTGTGGGTCTATGGTCCCCTTTTGTTTACAGGAGTCATACTTACTTCTTCCCACAGTTTTTCCAAGCCTGAGAATAATACTGTTTTTGTTGTTTATTTATTTGAGCTCTGAGTTGGATGACACATTGACCAGACCCCTTGGTTTCCCACAGATGATTAGAATATTGAAAATTTGGCTCATTCTTTTTCCTCAAGATCATGGAAGGAGACCAGGGACTGATTGGGATACTGCTCCCCTTAAATTGGGCTGGGAAATAGTGACTAAAAACACGATGGAATATTTTACCACTTCAAATGTGGTTTTTTCTTGATTGGGTGTTTGCTTGGTTGTTGTAGATCTTTTACTCATTTCCAGAGCTCCTATAATTTTATTTAGTCAGTTTATAGTTGTTTGTTTTTAGTGTTTCTAAGGAGAGGTGAGAGCCTGGAGATTCCTATTTTACTATCATGCTGATTCTCCTGATTTAGGGATTTAAAAAATAGATACCTCTTTGGATATCCCTAGTCTGTGTTTCTGTCTCCTATTGGTGTAGCTGCTTTTTTTTGTATCTGAATGTCTTTTTCTGTGGCTGATCTCTTTTCTCTGACCTCTGATACTCCTGATCTAGTGAGGATTTAGTATATTCCTGCTTTGACTCTAAGAGAAATTTCAGGTCCACTAACCTGGGAGCTTTTCTCCTTTGGGCAAAAGTTTTCTTGAGGCATTTTTATTGATCTTTCTGTCCAGTGGAGAATGATAAACATCTTCAAACCATGTGATTTTTTATTAATATAGATATATTAAGAGAAATCTGTCTGCTTTAAAGGATTTTATTTGGGGGTAGGTGGGGTTCATGTGGTGAAGAGTTCAAGAAGCTAAAGGGGTGAGTAGAGGAATTCCAGGAACAGTAAAGAAAAAGACACCAAGTGGGGTTTAGTTATATGTTTCAGGTATGAAGATTTGGAAGGAGGAGAGGAAGGAGAAAGGTGAATAAAGTTTTTGACTTCTTCAAAACAAGGTCATTTCTTCTATTCCTCTCATATTAATATTAAAAATAACTCAGTCTACCAAAAATAAGAAATATCAGATGATAATCTGGAGAGGATTAGTGTGTGATTCATCATTATACCCTTGGTATCTAATAAGGTATATCAAGGAGATAATTCATGCTCAACACATATGGCACTAAAATAATAATTTTCTACTCTTAAAAGACCTTTAATACATGTAATTCCCATAGGAAAGATAGTTTTTCATTTCTAAGAAATGTCACATGAGCTGTCTATAAAGATCTGACAACTACTCAAAATTGAAACATATATTGTAAAATGCAGTGTTACTTTCATCTCAAAGTCTTGAAAGAAATTTTGTGAATTATATATACTATTTTTCCATGATATGAAAATTTCTAATTCTTTTCCTATTTTTTTTCTGTCTTTTTTCCTCTCTCTTTCTTTTTCAATCAAGCAGCAGCTAGTTGTATTAAAATGTGTTGTTGGTCCAGGATTTTATAAGGTGCTTGCATATGACATATTGAATATTTCACAATTCTGGTCCTAGATAAACAGTAAAATATACCTATTCCTTTTCAACTCTCTTTAGGCATTGAGTTTACTTATTCAATCTGGGACTTTCTGTCCTCTTTTTTTATGCTCAGTTTTATTTTATTTTTTGCTGAGTGAGATGTGGAAGAAGAACCAAGACATAGTTTTGTGTATGGGGACACATCTTGGACATGTATTCTGAGTTCTAGTCCTAGCTCTTTCACCCTTTAGTAACGTGACACTATTATGAGAAATTCAACTCTTATTTTTTAATCTTCTATATGAGAATAGCAGTGGTTGCCTTACATACCTAATAGCATATTTTTGGGGTGGGTTAAGGGTGTATGTGAGAGCAGGTCTGAAAAGCTGCTATAAAATTTGGCTCTCTCTTTTGTTCCATTGTCTTTGTTGGAGGAAGCAGACACACATGGGTTGGAGAGTAGGAATTGGCAGTAACAGATGCTGAAGGTGGTAAGTCATGGAGAGAAGGGGTTGCCAACAAATCTTTGCATTTGGAGAACTTATGCACATGGTATTAGATCATGTCCTGCTCACAATCCTCCAGAGGCTTTCCAACACTTACTATAACTTCAAAGTCCTTTCTTTAAGATTCTTGAGATCCTTTTCCATGCTTCAAACTTATTTCCTTCTCTTCTTTCTTCTTACTCTTGAATCTTTGCTGTTTGGCAAACACACTGCTCAGGTATCGTGTAGTTTTGTTTCTTTTCTATAAGGCTTGCAATCTTGAAAGTTTCATGACACATACAGGCATCTACTCAAAGGCCATTTCTTCCAAAAGACCTTTCCTGATCACCTGTAAAATTAGACTGTGTCTCTTTAGCCACATGAGTGCACTTTATTTTTCTTCAACCCTTCTTCTTTTTTTTTTTTTTATATATGTGTACTCTTCATTGGTTTCACCCCTAACTAGAACCTACACTCCATGGAGGCAGGGTCTGTACCTCTTATCTTTCCATCTTTCAGATTAGTTACAATGTTGTAAATGATTAATAAATAATTGTTAAAAAATAAACAACTCACTGAACTAATGGACAAATGAGAATATACTTTCTCTGAACCCCAAATAAGATTTGTATCTATGTCTACATTTCTACAAGTATGCTATTGCTTGTAGATTAAACACCTGATCACAGTTAATAACACTTAGCTTTTTTCGCTTTTCATAATAGCCCACTCTTTTGCTCTTACCTCAAAAGCCTGGATGGATTCTTTCAAGAAATTGCTTTGAAGGCATTTGTATATTTTTCTAAAGATGTTTAATGAGTTGGAAATAACCATGCATGAAGCACTTTTAGAGTAACCTTTATAAAGTTAGCTTTCGCAATTTAAAATTCTCGTTAGATATCTTGCTGGAGGAAAAAGTATTCACTTATATTAGATTGTTTCTATTTCAGATAATTTTTGTAGTTACTTTTCAAGTAATTTAAAATATGAGGTTAGAGCAAAGTGATGAGACGCAGTACTCTGAAAGACAGAAATTCAAATTGTGCTTACATGGAACTCTTTGGACAGCTTTGTTGGCAACATCACCAGAGAGGCAGTTAGAAGCCACTGTCTGAGTGTATGAGCCAGTGGCTTGGCTGCTAGCACAACCACTTTTAGGGTGGAAAGAACCAAAACTAATTCTAATTAGTGAGATTCTAGAATTTAGTGTCCTGCACGCTTATGAGACTAGCTGCCCTATAAGCAGAGGAAAAATTAAAGAAAATAAGGAATTACAGAGACCTTAGCACAGTTGTGTTGGCTCTGATTTTGCTACCACAGTGGTTTTGTATGACTGCAGTAATTTTTTAGCTATAGGATATGGCGAAGTGTGCTGAGCTACAAGGGTGCAGAACAAAAGAGAAAAGTCTGTAATTCTCTAGTAGGTAGAGACTGAGTGTTCATAAAAAAAAGTAGTTAAACAGATGCAACTGTTTTGTTCCTCAGTTAAAAGTAAAACTATAGCTCTGGCAACTGGAGATTTTACAGAGTTGCATTACCTTCAGAAATGGTATTTTATGAAGTGTGCAGAGTGAAGGGAGAAGTATCATGTAAATATATTTCTTTGTGGTCCATGTTGTTATCTTCTGATAACTGAGAAGTATAATTGACTCCCTGGTTTGGCTAGGAAAACATTTACCCTAATTTTCTTTGTTTGATTCCTTCTTTTAAAAGACAAGCTTCGTTGACAGGAACATTGGCCTGATATGCTGGGACATTACTTGCTGAGCTCTGATATGACAATGAAGAGTGTTGCTGCAAGCCAATCAGGTGCTGCCTGTGGAGACGTTTTTGTTTGCAGCATTTTCACACATATTTATTCAATAAAGCTTTTGTTTTACTGACATTGGAAAGCTGCATACTGCATTGTGCTGTGATTTTGAAGTGACACTGCCAGTGGGATCACAGTAAAAGATTTGAAGTGAATTGAGGCTGAAAACTAAAGCTTTGTTGTTGCTTAGTTAGGAAGGGAAGTTAAATTTAAGATTTTTTTTCTCTACTCCTGCTTCCACCACTGGAAAAACAAAAACAGAAAAAATAGAAATAACAAAAGACAAAAATCTTACATCACCCTTCGACTGTTTTGAATGACAGATTGTCAATCCAAATATATTTTTGTATTTCTGAGGGGAAACAAAAATAACATAATTCTTGTTATGAGAGTTGATACATAT
Organism: Aplodontia rufa; assembly: GCA_004027875.1. Taxonomy (NCBI): domain Eukaryota; kingdom Metazoa; phylum Chordata; class Mammalia; order Rodentia; family Aplodontiidae; genus Aplodontia; species Aplodontia rufa. The sequence goes on from PVKS010002319.1 coordinate 33,508, forward strand.
TTAACACTCATTAACTAATGAAATTAAATGTAGCTACAACTTTGTGTTCTGAAAAGTGTCTGTTTACACAGGATATAGTGGCACATACTAATGAAAACTGTGAGTTATTAGGGTTCCTGAGATAGATCTAAATTGGAACAACTTTTTCCTTATAGCTGAATCTGATGTTTAACAGATGTGGTAAAGATAAAGCATCAAAGTATGAATATAAATCTATTGTAGTAACAAATTTGCTCTGTCTGTGTCTCTGATGTTCTGGTTGACTTTGGTGTGTCACGAAACTTCTGTGGGGCTTAAACTTCATTGACTGGCAGAATATTGGGTTAAATCCCACACATTTCTTGTCTACCTCTATTCTAATACTTTATGAAGCATTTTCTTTCAGGTAATTCATTGTGGTAGATCTTTTAATAATACATAAATGGAATTTTTGTAAAAATAAGATATGATCTGAAAGTTATTATTTAGTAAATTTAGAGTCAAAGTATTATTGGCCTTTATATTCATGGAAGAGTGGAGGAAGGTAGTTCTCCTAAAAGTTTCCCATAGTGCTGTTTTCGTTTCTTTTCTAACACTCATTTTTTAATGATAATCATTATGCATGCCTTTGTCCTCCTCTGAACTCACTGATCCTTTCCATGAATGATATGTTGACCTTTCCATGAATGATATGTTGGACATTATCCCATCTTGTACAATAAATGAGCCACACTAATCACCGTCTTCTTTCACTATTCAAATTCAAGAGTGGTATTTCATAGTATTGGTTTACTTTCCTTCTTGTTAGCAATCAATTGTAACGATTCCTTTATAAAGATCACTTCTTTGAGGCATTTAACCTTGTGGGTTACATCTTTCCTTCTTGAAATTTGTTCTCAGTCACTTCCAATATTCTTTGCTGACTTGCCAATTTCCACTAAACATAAGACATCAGTATTTTCTGGAAAGTGAGGTTTGGTTTCTACTCTCTTAAAGTCTCCTATTTCAATTGCTTGATTTCCATAACTATCAAACAATTTACATTGCCCAAATCACTACCTATGGACAAAGTGTTCCCAAACTCCATCTAACAATTCCACTCAGATGCCTAAATGGCACTTAAGTTTCAAAATCGTCAAAAGACAACCAATAGTGTTTCTTCCCCAACTTCCCAAGCCAGATGACTGCAATGTTCCCACACAATTTTCTCCATGTTACACATCTAATTCATTAGCTCTAATCTAGTCTGAACCTTAGCATCTATACTTCCTTAATCGGTTGCTTTGCTTAGTTTAGAACTTTATGACTTTTATTGAAACTATGATATGGATACTTCATTAGGTTTCTGCACATCTTTTTTCCCTACCATTCATTCAACACAGTGCAAACTACAGATCCAATCATATACTTTCCCTTCTTAAAACCTTTCAGTATTTTCTGTTGCCTTCTATACAAATCCAACTAGCAGGGCATGGGAAGTCTTCTCCTCTCCCTATCTAGCTCTCTAAATTCATCTATGGGATTGCCTTCACCTGTTCATTGAACCTGCATTATAGTATACACAACATTTGACATTCTTCAAATATTGAGCATCCTGTTTTCTCTGTCTGAATGCTGTTTCCTTCACCCATAGTATGCTTTTCATGCAATCATTCTGAGGTATGTGAGAGTTAAGCACATGAGCTTTTTAATGATATTCCCTGTATGTACAACTGCTTGTTCTTGTTTCTGATGCTTATCACACTTTACTGTGCCCATATCTCATTTGTCTTTAGTCATTATACGTGCTTTATGTCCATCAAAATCCCCAGTGCTTAACACTATCCCTGATAAACTACAGTTACTCAATACATATAGGTAATCAATGTACCAAAGGAGTCTTCCAGTAAATAGTTGAAAAATGTGTTTAATAAAGCAATAATACGAGGCTGGAACAGTGGCTCAGAGATTGCAACACTTGCCTGGCATGTGCGAGGATACAGGTTTGTGCCCCAGCACCACGTATGCAACAAGGTGCTGGAGCAACAAAAGGCACATGAAAATTAAATAAAATTGATTTTTCTTTCTCTCTCTCTTGACTCTCTCTCATTTTTAAAAAATATTTAAACAATATTCAATGAGGATTTTATGATCTTTACTTGTGGCCCTTTCCCCCCATGAAAACAATCTGTGAAAAAAAGAATGAAACAGCACTAGGTTGGTATGAAAGTCCTAAGGGGATAACGTGGCTGTTGATGGGAAAAGATCAAGAGGAGGAAGCTGGAGTATTTTGGGCGCTTCTGAAGGGGGATGGAGACCATCTGGGGAAGAGGATGCTGTAGGAATGAGTGCCAGGACGGAGATAAAAGTGAATGGAAAGGAAATGGTGGCTGAACACATCAAAGAGGCAACTCTACTACAAAACCGAACAAGTAACTGTGCACTCACGCTGGCAGAGATACAAGTGGGTGGCATTGGAAAACTGATCTCAATAGTCATGACAAGGACTAAGAAAGGGGGTTTTAATTTGGTATAAAACCTCTTAATTTAAATGTACTGAGCTAAAGCGATCAGGAAAAGGTAACATGAAACAACAGGGTAAGTTTTGATGTTTCAATTCTTCTGTATGTTCAATGTATCTAAGCCTGTTTCTCCTTTAAATAGCATTAATAGGTTATTAAAGTCACCCTCAGTTATTAACATGTTTTAGTCTTTATCCTCATTCGAATAATCTGCCCAGTTACTACTAGGACGCTAACAGCATTGCTTATGTGACATCCATCCTTTCTGAAAGCAATCATTTTTTGTTTTTTGCTATGAATTTTTCTTAGCAGAGCTCAGGTAGAGTCCTGAGTGAGGAAAGGAAATTCACATGATTAAAACAAAGTACTGTAATTTTTTTTGGCTTGGGAAGAAAAAGAAAACATAGATATAAATATCCTGTTTAATCATTTGTTTATAATTAATGCTAATGATAGATTGAATGCTTTGAGAACAACAGGAAGTGTAAATAATATAAGAAGGAAAAAAGAGAAGAGAATAGTGTTAATAATAACAGTTGCAGATGGTTAGTGTTTTCCCTGGAAAGTATTGTTTTAAATTTCTGCTAAATCTTGCCAGATTTTGGTAGATTGTTTGATCTTAAATAGAACATGTTGCCATTATTTCAATGATAGTAAATGCTGCTGAAACATTTGCAAAATAAAGATCAATACATTTGAAATGTACAAACCTATATGCTTAGGTTGTAAATCCTTAAGTGCCCTAAATAAGTTACTTTTGTATCATTATAGTTCCAGAAAATCAAATTGCATCCTCCAAAGTATTTATATAACATCCATGATTTTGTTTAGATAGAATAAATATAGGGATGGGGGAAGATTTTCAAAATGAATATGTGTATACATATATTTTTCCTTTACATATTTGCAAATAGTTACTTCCTATTTTTCATAAAAAATGAAAAGAGAACCAAAAAGTACAAGTTAGTAATACTGGTAGTGGTATAGATACCAAGAAACTTTCATAATATAGTTTCAAGGAAATAATTGAGAGAGTTCTGTGACTGGTCTATGACATGTTTTTTTTTCACATCATTATGAAATTGTGAAGCTCTCATTATTATGTTAAAGTCAGACCTATTCAGCTATTTCTCTAAGAAACTTTAGGAAAAGATGTAATAACATTCCAACTTGAAGAACACTTAACTAACAAGAATATGGTAACAAAACCACAATGTGTCTAAAGTCAATTGGCAAAATAAGAAAATCACAATACAAGCTAAGCAACAAAAACAAGATGCTGCTCAATAATGTTTAGCTACTAATGCTGCTTTTTGTATTAAAATGGATAGTATGTGGACATTTCAAGTCACATTCAAGTTAAGATCAAATCTATTTTGCTTTATTTGCAAATCCAAATAAATAAAGGTTAATATTGGGTCTAGTTTTTATCACTGGTTTATTAAAGAATATGAGGATATATCTAAAATAACTTTGAAATCTTTCTTAGAGTAGGAGGGATCTAATGTTATTCCTTGGAAATTGTATTGAAGTTATAGTCATAAAGTTATATCCCCTTTGTGATATACATGGAAAAGATACATCTCATGTCCAAACTACTGATCAATACTACAGTCAGATCATATGCCATCAATAAGATGGTAATGGCTGCTTTTGAAAAACAAGAGGTTTTCTTTAATAAAGCATCAAGTGCCTCTTATCCATTTCTTACTTGTTAAAGACCTCATGATTCTCACAGATTGTTCTATCATGTTGTGTTTTAATCCTTTTGGAGAAGGAATGCACAGTGTAATTCTGAAATATGTGATAAGAATCGAATCTAGGTAGCCTCCTCAAAGGCCAGCCTACTCGAATTTTGGGTAATAATATAGAATTCTGCTGGAAGTACTATAACCAATGGAATGGGGAATGTTTTTATAGAAAGTTGTAGAAGTATTTGGGAAACTCTTTTCTTGATGAATGAGATTTTCAAATCTTAAAGAATTAGCTTTCTCATGTTCAGAATCAAATCCATGAATTCCAGAATACCAGTGAAATGAGTAATCATAACAACCCTTAGAAGAAGCAAAATAATGGAGAATATTTTATTATTCATGTATATTCCATGATTATTCCATTTATCTATTATTGCTTATAAGTCTTTCTTCCCATTTGAGTTTGGTGATTAAATTGACTTCATTTCCATTCATGTCTAAATGTTAGGGTGAACAAAATTCTAAACAGTGAAACAAACTCTAAGAACAAGGGAGAGGACTGACATGTGTAGGAAGAGGTGACCTGGTCATATCAATCTGCCTTGTGCATGGGAAATGAGTGGGAGATGGGAGAGGGAGGGACAAATGGATTAGATAATGTGCTATTAAAGTTTTCTATATGTGCATATTATTGGCTTTGACTAGGATGGCAGAATTGGTGACACAATTAGTTTTGAAAAGTATTTGCAAAGTTGTAAGACACTATGTTAGGTTGAACGTAGGGCAAGACCAATGATAGGACCATGAGTGTTGCTATACATTACTCAGTAGATAGGAGGTAATGTTGAAAGCAGATCAATTTGGAGTGAAAAGGGTAGATATAACTATAATTTGGGGCATTTGGGACAAATTGAATCTTTTTCACTTTAATATTCTAGATTTCATTTACATATCTATATTGCAGTAAAAGATTATATATATATACACATAAGGGTATGGCTCATATAATATTATTTAACCTAAGAGTTTAAGAAATGTTGAAATTTTTTCTTTTGTGTGGGTGCATGTGTATGCACAGACACATAAGCACACACCTGGACTTACATATCACTTTGCTATAGACATGTCATATACAATACCATGTTTAACAAAACAAACCAAACAAAATTCTATACTTCTCAACATGCCATCACTCTTATTTTAAGCTATAGAGATTTCAGCTTGGGGCATTCTCAATTAATGTTTATACAGTTTTTTGTTATTGATACCTTAATGAAATTTTATGTGTTTCTGTTAATATTTTAATGCTTTAATTGGATCGTTTCTCTTTTTCTATTGCTCATTTTTATACTCGCTCCTTTTCTGTCTTTCGCATCTATCATCTGCTTCTGCTTCTCCCCCAATTTAAATTGCCTTTTTTTCTTCTTTTTCCTTTTCATGCCTTATTAAAAACTTTATTGTTTTTAATATCTAATTTCTCAGACTATAGAGCATTATTCTGCTTTTCCACTTTGAGATTAGAGTACTTATGATGATTTTCAATAATTTTTTTAAAGTTTTCTACTACATGGCTTTGCTTTGAATTGATCACAGTTACTGGTCACTATAATCTGCCCCCTACGCCTGCTAGGACTGAACATAAGATGATGATCATGTTAAGTGGGAGTTTCAACATTTAGATATGCCCCCAAACTGGAGCAATTAGTAAAACAAAAGCAGCTGGTAAAAATGTCCCTTGCATAATAGTGGAGGAACTATCCATCCCAGCAACTATGCAGGCATTCATACAGAAATGCAGAAGAATAAATGTAACAATATGCCACCAAATAATCATAACCCTTCAATAACTGATCCCACACACACTGAAGTGGAGGAAATGCTGGGTAAGGAGTTCAGAAGGTTGATTATTAAAATGATCAATAAAACAAAAGGAGAACTAAGGGATGGACTAAAGGAGAAAAATGCAAAATATGAAAAAGCACTTCAACAAAACAATAGGGAATCTGAAAAATAGTCAAAGATAAATCCTTAAAATGAGAAAACTCAATTACTATAATAAAAATAACAATTGCAAGCTTCACTAATAGATTAGATCAAGTTAAAGACACAATTTCAGGCCTTGAAAAGAAGATATATGAACTTAAGGACTCAGCAATATGGAATAAAAGAACTATGATCAGAATGTTCAAGAAATCTGGGGAGACATTAAGAAACCTAATTTGAGGGCTGGAGCGGTGGCTCGGTGGTTACGACACTTGCCTGGCATGTGCAAGTACACGGGTTCAAACCCCAGCATCCACATACACAACTAAGTGTTGGAGTAACCAAAACCATGTGAAAAAACTGAATAAAAATTGATTCTCTCTCTCTCTCTCCCTCTCATTGTCCTTCTCTCTTTAAAAACAAACAAACAAACAAACAAACAAAAAAACCACGTAATTTGAGTTTCACTGGTATTGAAGGAGAAGAGATATAGATTAATGGCATGGATAACCTATTCAGTGAAATAACAGACATTTTTCCAAACCAGGGAATTGAGATGGAAATTCAGAAATTGAAATTGGGGGCATTTAAATCCTCAAATAGATGAGACTGGAAATAACCTCCTTGTAACACATTACAGTGGAAATGTAAAAAATTAAGACCACAGAAAGAATTTTAAAAGTTGCAAAAGGAAATACTAGGTCATTTAAAATGGTAAAACAATTAGAACAACAACAATTTTCTCTTAAAAGACCCTAAGAGAGCCAGGAGGGAATGGAATGATATACTTCAGGCCCTAAATTAAAATAACATGCCAACCTAGGTTTCTATCTATACTTGAGCATTGAAAGAAAAATAAAAACTTTTTAAGAAAAGCATAAACTACAGTAATGTGTGACCATTAACCAGTATTGCAGAAGGTATTTAAAGGAATCCTACATGCAAAAAAAGAAAAAAACAAAGAGAGCTCAGGAAAGAATAAAGCTCATTAGAAAAGTAGATAAATAAGTGAGTAGTAGGAATTTTTTTAAAAACGTAAATTGTTACTCTCTGTAGTAACTCTGAATATAAATTGTCTCAGTTCTCTAATTAAATGGTATTAACTGAAAGATTGCATTAAAAACAAGGTTCAAATATAAGTTACCTGCAAGAAGCACACTTCTTTGCCAAACGCACTCACAGACTGTAAGCAAAAGCATAGAAAATGATATTCCAGGCAAATAAAATACAAAAGCAAGCTGAAGTACCTACTCTCATATCAGACAAAGCAGACTTTAAGTCAAAATTTGCCGGAAGAGACCTTCAAAGAAGTCCACTAATTTTAGGTAAAGGGAAAATTCCAAGAAAAAGAAATAACAATTGTAAATATTTATACCCCTAATGTCAGTACACCTAATTTTATGAAACAAACTCTACTTGACATAAGGGCTCAGATGGGCACCAATACAATAATACTGGGTGATTTCAATACACCTCTCTCTCACAAATAAATAGATCATATAGATAAAACAAATACCATCTAGATATCAACAAAGATATTACAGAGTTAAAACTTACCACAGATCAAATGGACTTAGAGGTCATATTCAGAAGGTGTGGTCCAACAACAGTGGAATACACTTTCTTTTCAGCTGACCATGGATCTTTCTCCAAAACAGATCATATTTTAGGCAACAAAGTAAGTCTCTTTAAATAATTCCTTGTATCTTATATTATAGTAGTGGAATAAATTTAGAAATCAACAACAGGAAAGCTGTGGAAACTACACAAGCTCATGGAGATGGATAATATATTTTTGAATGAGTGGGTCATTGAAAAAATCAGGGGAGAAAAATGAAAAACTCTTTGACTTCAACAAAATAGGAAAACAACCTACAAGAACCTGTGTGACAACATGAGGACAGTCTACAGCTATGAATGCCTACATTTAAAAAAATCAGAAATCAGAAATTGGAAGCCTTTAAAACCTGAAATAGATTGGACTAGAAAGAATCTCCCTGAAATACATTACAGTTAAAATGTCAAAAATTTGGACCAAATAAAAATTTTTTTAAATTTCAAGAGAGGAAATGGTAGGTTAGTTTAAATGGCAAACCAATCAGAATAATAGCAGATTTCTCAGCAATAGCCATAAAGGCCTAGAAGGAAAGGAATGATATATTTCAAATCCTGAAAGAAAATTACTACCTAATGTGAAAAAAATAAATAAACTAATCATCCATTTCAGTGACTTAGATAAATAATAATAAACCAATATAAGAAATAATATAGATCAAGCGAGGCAAAGTGCCATACTCCCATAATCTTAGTGACGTTGGAGGCTGAGGCAGGAAGATCTCAAGTTCAAGGCAAGAAGCAACTTAGGGAAACCTTGTCTCAAATTACATAAACAAACAGACAAACAAAAGGAGGCTGGGAGATGTGGTTCAGTGCCTGTGTTCAATCCCCCAATCTCTGGTACCAAAAAAACAAAAGAACAAAATGAAACAAAACCCAAACAAATAAAAAAACCAACAACAACAACTACAAAAAACAGCAAGGAAAGAAAAATCAGAGATTCATCAAAATTAACAAAATACAGAATTAAAAAATATAATGGATCAGTGAAACTAAGATTTGGTTGTATGAAGAGATAAACAAGATGAATGAACTCTAACAAACTAACTGAAAGAGAGAAATCCAAGTTAATAAAATTAGAGACAGAAAGAGGATATTACAAGAGATGCCACTGAAGTCCAGAAGATCATTAGAGACTATTTTGGAAATTTATATTCCAATAAATTGGAAAAACTGTAATAAATGGATAATATTTTAGGCAATTTACCTACCAAAAAATTGAACCAAGAGCATATAGAAAACCTAAACTGACCAATAATAAGCAATGATATTGAATCAATAATAAGAAATCTTTTAGTAAAGAAGAGCCCAAGACCAGAAGGATTCACAGCCACATTTCACCACATTTTTAAAGCAAAATTAACACCAATGCTCCTCAAATTATTCCATGAAATAGAAAAGGAAGGAAAACTTCCAAGCTCATTCTATGAAGACATTGCCACATTATTACCAAAACTGGAAAAGGACTCATCAAAAAAGAAAATTTCACAGATTAATATCCTTTATGAACACAGATGCAAAATTCTTAACAAAAGAGTTACAAATCAAATTCAGTAACACATAAAAATATCATCCATTATGATCAAGTTGGCTTTATCCCAGGACTGGAAAGATGGTTTTAAAATTTACAAATCAGTAAATATAATATACTATAACAATAGGATCAATGACAGAAACCACATGATCATCTCAATATATTCAGAAAAAGCCTTACACAAAATTCAGTCCATGATAACAAATGTGAAAGGACTAAGGACAAAAGGACCTTAACTCAACCAATCAATGCTGAACTTCACAAACTCAAAGCAAACACTGTTCTTTATGGAGAAAATAAAAGCATTTCCACTAAAATCACGAAGAGGACAAGGAGGTCCACTTTTACCACTCCCATCCAATATAGCACTTGAAATTACAGCCAGAGAAATTAGGCAAAAGAAAGAAGTAAAAGGTACACACACAAGACAGGAAGAAGTCAAATGATTGCTATTCTCAGATGACATGGTCCTATACGTAGAAGACCCTATATTCCCCATCAGAAGACTTCTGATGAACAAATTCAGCAAAATTGCATGGTACAAAAATAAACATCCAAAAATATGAAGTTTTTCAATACACAATGTATCTACTGCAAAAGAAATCAGGAAAGCAATTCCACTCATAATAACCTAAAAATTAAAATAAAGTTCCTTACAATCACACTCTCTCTATATATATAATGCAAAGTGATGAAAAATAATAATGAGGAAAATTACAGAACATTGAAAAAAGTAATTAATGAAGATATTGAAGACAGACATCACATGTTCAGACACAAGAAAAATCAATACTGTTAAAATTCCCATATAATCAAACATCATCGTCAAATTCAATGCATTGCCCATCAAATTACTACTAATTCTCTTCACAGAACTAGAAAAAAAAATACATTTCTTAAATTCACAGGGAAGAACAAAGACCTAGAATAAAAAAAAGCAATCTTGAGCAAAGGGAGCAAGGCTGAAGACATCACAATACCAATTTCAAATTATAAAATGGAGCCATAGTAACCAAACCAAACAAACAAACAAAACAGCATGATACTGGCATAAAAATGAACATGCAGACCGACGGAATAGCATAGAAAAGTCAGAGACAAATTCACACAGATAAAGTCATCTTATCCTTGAAAAAGTGCCAAAAACATACATGGGAAAAAAGAGAGCCTTTTCAACACATGGTGCTGGGAAAACTGGATAGCCACATACTGAATGAAACTTGATCCCTCTCAACATGCACAAAAGTCAACTCCTAGGATCAAAGTCCTAGGAGTAAGACAAGAAACTGCAACTGCTAGATGAAAATAAAAGGTTAATACTCCAACGTGTAGGTGCAAGCAACTACTTCCTCCATCTAACTCCTATAGCTCACAAAATGACAAGATTCAATAAATAGGAGGGCAACACATCAAAAGTCTACTTCATAGCCGTTTCTCTTGTGAAGACACAGCCTACAGAATGGGAAAACATCTTTCCTAGTGACTCTTCCAAAACAGAAAAAAAACAAAAGAAAAACAAACTTAAAAATCTCAACACCAACCAACAAACAACCCAATCACAAATGCGGAAATGAACTGGATATTTCTCAAAAGAAGATACACAAATATGAACAATGATGTGATAAAATGTTCAACATCTTTAGCCACCAGGGAAATGCAAATCAAAACTCTATCGAGATTGCATCTCAATCCAGTCAACGGCAATCAGCAATATAAATAAAAGGCCTCTACAACAAAAATTATGAAACATTGAAGAAAGAAATAAAAGAAGACTTGGGAGATGGAAAGATGTGCCATGTTCTTGATTAGGCAGGATTAATATAATTAAAATTGCCATTCTGGTAAAAGCACTATACAGATTCAATGCAATCCCCATTGAGATACCAATGTCATTCTTTGCAGATGTTGAAAAAGCAATTCTCAAATTCATTTGGAACAGTAAGAAACTCAGAATAGCCAAAATACAACTAAGCAAGAAAGATGAAACAGGTGGTCTTACAATACCACATCTAAAATTATACTATAGAGTTTTACTAACAAAACTTCATGGTTCTCGTATCAAAATAAGAATGAAGACCAATGGAATAGAATAGATGACTCTGAGACAAACCCACAAATCTTTAAACATCTGATATTTGACAAAAGGGGTCCAAGTATAACATAGAGGAATGACAACCTATTCAACAAATGATGCAAGACAAACTGAATAGAAAATTTTGAGGAAGTTGAAATTAGATCCTTACCTCTCACCTTGAACAAAAATGATATAAAGATGAATCAAGGCACTAGCAATTAAACCAGATACCATACAACTTCTAGAAGAAAAATTAGGAACAACACTCCAGCATATGGGAGTTGGTAACAACTTTCCCAACAAGACTCCCAAAGCAAAAGAATTCAAGTCACAAATTAACGAGTGAGATGCCATTAAATTAAAAAGCTTTTGCTGAGCCAAGGAATTAGTTAAAATTGTCAAGAGAGATTACAGAATGGGAGATAATCATGGCCTGTGATTCCTCTGACAGGGGACTATCCAAAATTTATAAAGAACTCCAAAAGCTTAATATCTAAAACATAAACAATCCAATCAATAAATAGGTCAGAGAACTAAACAGAAACTTCTCAACAGAGGAAATCAAGCAAGCCAATATATATATGAGAAAGTGTTCTAAATCAATAGTAATCAGAGAAATGCAAATCAGAAGTATATTAAGATTTTACCTCACTCCAATCAGATTGGTGAAGATGAAAATATAAATAGTAAGAAAAGCTGGAATGGATATGTGGAGATAGGAACACTAGCACACTGTTGATGGAACTGCAAACAAGTACGGCTGCTCTGGAAAGCAATATGGAGACTCCTCAAAAAATTAGAGATGAATCCACCATATGATCCAGTTATTCCTCTTCTGGATATTTTTCCAGAGGAATTAGAATCAACACATTACAGTGACACAGCAAAATCAATGTTCATAGCAGCTCAATTTTCAATAGCTAAATTATGGAATCAACCCAGATGACACTCTCCCTCACTCATTCACACTCACTGGATGAATGGATCCCAAATATATATATATATATATATTTCTATTCAGCTATTAGAAATAATGATATTATGGTCTTTGAAGGTAAATGGATGGCAATGGAAGAAATAATGCTGAGTGAAAATTAGCCAAACCCTGAGACTCAAGGGTTAAATGTTTTCACTCATTTGTGGAGGCTAGAGCAAACCCCAGGCTTGGGTGAAAAGAAGGCAGACTCTAGTACTAGACCTACCAAAGGCGTAGCAACACATAATCTAGGGGAACTATACATATGTAGGGGAGGGACAGGGAAGGGAATAGGTGGGGTCGGGGAGAGGGAGGGAGGATAGGGCAGGATCGAGGAAGACAGTCAGCAATGTAATATAGTCTTTTTTCTTTTAAGAGAGAGGGACAGTGAGAGAGAGAGAGAGAGAGAGAGAATCAATTTTATTTAGTTTTTCACGTGACCTTTATTGCTCCGAGACCTCGCTGAATATGTGGTGCTGGGGTATGAACTCGTGTACCTGCGCATGCCAGGCAAGCGCCGTAATCACCTAGCCACTGCTCCAGCTCCTGCTATATAGTCTTAATCCCCCCAAGAAGCCAAATAATACTTATGCAGTCATTTAATTGTGGAAAATCCATAATCATATGTACACACACACATTTATAACTGTTATGGGGAAAATATAGAAGGATCAAAAGAATGGGGTATGAGTGATATGTGGGTGACTCTGGATTAGGATCAAGTGCATATCATATTTTGACTTTATAGTCATTTATGATTGTACAACAACCTAACTTCTTAAGTGAAATTAGTACAGCCAATGTAGAAATTAATATGAAGGTGCCTCAAGAGACCAGGAATGGAATTACCATATGATCTAGCTATACCTGTCCTTGGTATTTATCTAGAAGAATTCAAGCCCGCATATTACAGAGATGCATTCATAGTCACCTTATAGCAGCCCAACCACAATATCCAAGCTGTGGAAATAGCCTAGGTATCCATCAACAAATAAATAAAGAGTATGTGACATATATATATGTGTATATATATATATACACACACACATACATACACGGTGGAGTTTTATTCATTCATATGGAAGAATGGACTTATGTTTTTTGCAGAAAAAATATGGAATTTGGGAGCATTGTGTCAAGTGAAATAAGTTAGGCTCAGAAAGACAAGTACTTTATGTTTTCTCTCACATGAAGAAACTAGGGAAAAAAGAGGGTGTGGAATTACAATATGAAAGGAGAGAGAGACTAATGGGGTAGAAGAAGAGAGTAATGGGAGGGTGGAGGCAAGGGTAAGGGAAGGTATTGGGGAGTGAAACTGATCAAATTATGTTATATACATGTACCAAAGTCCCACAATGAAACTCAAATTTTGTGTAATTAATATGGATCAATTACATAAAGATTTTGGTATAAAAGAAAAAGATCTTGATTTACTCAAAGAACATTTATGGAATTAATGAATAAATTAATGTTTCTCAATTATTAAAAAAATCATAACTTTTCTTGTATTTCATTTTTGTTCATGTTCTACCTTTCACAGTTTATCAAAAGATCTCTATACACAAGCTTATCCATGCTAAAGTCCTATCTTGAATGTGCCTACCTTGGTGACATGGCTTATCCCATCCAGGTGATGTATTCTTTACAAGCACCCCAAGCACCCTGATGCTAAGCAGTGCTTCTGTATAGCAAATTTAAATGACATTTCTCCACTTATCATCATTGAATATTAGAACAAAAGTTATGATGAAAGCCCAAATCACATGTCAATGGGTAGGTATGGCACTGCTTAGCATCAGGGTATGGCTTTGGGGTACAATTCTGACTTGTATTTACTTTTCTAAGCCCCTTCAAACCTCATGGCAGAGTCTGTCCTGAGTAGGGAAATAGTCCACTAAGTTAATTGGTGGCCCAAGAACTCATATATTAACTTCATCTGAAGTCCGCTTTGTGACTTTATCCCTCTGCCTCAGATTTATATTGTAACAACAGTAATCTATACATTTCAGGGTTGTTCTGTAAAGATGCAAGAGATATCATGTAAATGAAAATGTTTTCAAAATGCTTTTGAAAAAAATAATGTTAAAAAATTCCCAAAAGGCTTTGCTTTTAATTATCAGATGCTTCCCTTCTCATTTTCAGATGACAACCACAATGATAGAGACTTAATGTTCTAAGAGATGTTTAATATGCAAACTCCTTGATTTGAAGATTAAGAGTTTAGTGACACACAATAGCCTCTGTGGCTTTAAATGCTTTAATTATTTCAAATACAAATTTAAAATTCAGACACCTAGTGTTACTTAAATATGCCCAGGTTTTTGTGGTTTAATAATAACATCTGTTTTGGTTTTTCAACCACAAAAGTGCGTTTAATCTGTTCTTCCTTTACTTGAACTTTTCACATCTGCTCGGCTCTGTTCCCATAAGCTAAAGACCAGATCTTTCCCAAAGTAGGAAGTCTACCTGTACAACTGTTGTTCTAGCTCAAAAGATCTGTTTTTAATACCAGCTGAAGATTTCAAAAGAATAACAAAAATAAACTCCCTACCCATAATGCACTTCTTATGCTTTTTGGCTTACATATCATAGTGTGGTCATTTTATGAATGCAATGCTGCCTGGGAATTTTAAATTAAAACAGTGAGTTGTCAGATCATGCATACCCAGGTAATCCCCCCTCCCCTAAGGATTTTTTTTTCTAATCACAGAAAAAGAGTGCATTCTATTATATTAGTTACTTGTGGAAAAGGTATGCTAAGGACAGACAGTGTCTTAAAACCCTTAAAGGTTTGTTTTGGACATGTACCTAATGCTTATCTGCTTCCCATGGGTCCTGAAAAATAGGCCGGAAAATGTTGCAAGGACTACATTACTTCACAGATTTTCCACTATTGTTTTCTGCCTCTGAAGCCTCAGCTCCACTTCTGCTCTTGTTTATAAGCAGACTCTGAAATGAAATCCTCACCAGCATCTTTGAAAAACAACCAAGGTACAAAGAAAACACAAATTTTTCTTCACTTATGAATTTGGTTGAGGAAGTTATTGAGTAAATGAGTGTCTGGGTTAGATATGTGTTAATTGTTTTTCTCAAGTGGAAGGATTAACTCTCTTTATCAGCATTTACATGAGACTGAACAAAGCTGAATGTTTAGTATTTATTTGGACAAGATTTAATTGATATTGAGTTAGTCTAATTATTTTATTTTAGAAATTTATTTTGAATATGTGAGATGCATATAATTACATATTTTCCCGACACGTGATTATACAATTATATTTGGTCCTGTTCACAGGACAGAGTAACACGGCACACTGCAATTAGTAGGTGTTCAACCCATGTTTGGTGAATGAAGCCTAATGAGGAATATAATGGGGAGAGCCTGGTACAGTGCCTTTGTTGCAAACAAGATGATTCCGTGATTTGAATAATTCCCCAATGTCTTACACAAATAGGAGCCATAGTGGAGATGATCCAACTTAATTCAGAAAGTATTTATTGGAAGCATGGTATGTACAATTCACGATGACAGCCACAATGAGAAATACAAGGAGGAACAAGAGTTTTTCAATGTTGAAGTACAAGTGTGTGCATCGTGCAGAGTTCGTGAGTGAAAACAGTACAACATTGCTGCGGCAAACCTGGCATTTGAGATGGGCCTTAATAGAACATTTGTCAAAATGTTGAGAAATTTGAATAGGATAGTTTTAAATGGAAAAAAAGTGATCTGGCTAGAGGGGAAAAGAGTTCAGGTCTGGAAAACAGCCTTAGGGAAAATAAAGCATGATGAGTAGCCTAGTTTGTCTGGAGCATTGGTGGAAGATAAAGGTGGAAAAGCATCCTGGAGGCAAGCTGTGTAATGCTTTGAATGAATGTCAATCCAAGGCATGGGGAAGGAGGACCTGTCCTGAAATCACGTTCTCTTAATAAAGTGTTCAGTTACCACTGATTTCCCGTCATTTGCTAAGACAGAAACAAGGAATTCATTTTCTTTACGAAATTTGATCAAATACATTTGGTTACAGTTCTCACATTCATTTTATTTATTTACTTTGCTTTAAAAGGTATCACCAGGGAAGGGGAAGCAAAGAAGGTGTCTGTCAAATTTCCTGAATTGTTTACTCATTACTGGGCTTGAAGATAAGGTAGAAATGTCTCTTTTAAAGTTCATGCAAAAGAAGTAAATATTCTCTGGCAAAGAGAAAGAAATTCTGAAGAATGGTAGTAGAAAAACTTTTCATAGTTCAGTTATAATCAAATATTCAAAGTTAAGTTTTATACTTTTCTATTCACAATAGCTAAATTACAGAACCAACCCAGATGCCCTTCACTAGATGAGTGGATTAAGAAATTGTGGTAAATAAATATAATGGAGCTCTACTCAGCTATTAAAAAAGAATGAAATTATATCAGTTGCTGGCAAATGGATGGAAATGAAGAATATCATGCTAAGTGAAATTAGCCAAATTTAGAAACCCAAAAGCCATATTTTTTTGATTTGTGGACAGTAAGGTAAAATAAAGGAAAGGGGGAGGGATGAATAGGATTTCATAAAGAACTATTCAAATACAAATTAATAGAAGAACTAAAGGAAGTCTAGTAGAGTAGAGGAAGGAAAATGGAAGGGGGAGGAAGGATGGTAAGGAAAAACGGGATGGTTAAGAGGGTAAGGAAAAATATATTTTGTACCTCTAGAAAACTAAATAATTCCCACATAATCAGTATAAGTGTAAACATTAAAAAATAAATAAATAATTCAAAGGGTGATCAGCAGAAGCAAGGGATCAGGAGATGAGAGGAGGGATGGGGGAGTGGTGGGGTAGATATTGGCTAAATTATATTGTTATATTGTGCACAGGTATGAATTTGTAACAACAAATCCCATCATTATGTACAGTTTTAATGCACCAATAAAAAAAAGTTAAGTGCTATCAAGATCTGTTAGATGACTGGCAAATTTAGGAGGAATGTTATTTATATGGACTTTTCATCAAATGACATAACGATATTTGTTAAATGACAAGAAATAAAGAAAATATGGCCCAAAATAAAACACTGCCCATGTGGGATATGGGATCAAAGCACTTAATTATAACTGTTTATGTAACTTTGTTGAAAAAACTATATAAATCTGTTTTTGCATAATTAACTTTTAAAAACTTTTATCTGATGCATAAAACTTAAATAGAACAGTGAATTTCATAGCATATTCATTTTTTTTTTAAAAAGAGAGAGAGAAAGAAACAATTTTATTTATTCATCTGGTTTTTGTTTCTCCAACGTTTACTTGTATATGTGGTGCTGGGGATTGAACCCAAGTCCTTGCATGTGCTAGACAAGCACTCCAACCACTTAGCCAATGCTCCAGCCCCTGGCATATTCATTTATGTACATAATTTGATCAGTTTTATTCCCTGGTTCAAGTAACCTCCTCTTCTTCTCCCCTCTACTCTCTCCCCTTCCCCCCACTCTATTGGTCTCCCTTCTACTTTCCTGAATCCTCTTTGTTTCCCATTTTAATCTCTCCAGCTTCCACACATCAGAGAAAGTGTGGTACTTGTCTTTCTGAGTCTGGCTTATTTCATTTAACATGATGCTCTCCAGTTCCATAATTTTTTCTGCAAATGACATAATTTAATTCTTCCATATGAATGAATAGCCACATTTTTCTTTATTTATTTACCTGTTGGTGGATACTTAGGCTATTTCTGTAACTTGGCTATCGTCAATTGTACTATAAGCATGGCTATTCAAGCATCAATAAAATACACTGACTTGAATTCTTTGGATACATACCAAGGACTGGTATATTTCGTTCGTATGGTGGTTCCATTCCTAGTCTTCTATAGTGGCTGCACTAATTTACATTCCCCACCCAAAGTGTATAATAGTTCCTTTTTTTACCCAACCTCACCAAAATTTTTATTATTTGTATTGCTGATTGCCCTTCTCACTGATATGAGGTGCAATCTCAGTGGAGTTTTGATTGGCATTTCTCGACGGTTAAAGATGTTAAACATTCTTTTCTTATCATTGCTCTTCATTTGTATTTCTTTTGAGAAGTGTCCAGTTCTTTCACTCATTTGTGGTTGAGTTATTTGTTGGTTGATGTTGAGAGTTTTGTTTTTTGCAAATTCTGGTTATTAATCCTGTGTTGGAAAAGTAGCTAGTAAAAATGTTCTCCCGATCTATAGATTGTCTCTTCACACTGTTAATTGCATCCTTGCTGTGTAGAAAACTTTGGATTTGATGCCATCACATTTATTGAGTCTTATGCTCATTTTGTGAGCTGCAGGAGTCCCATGGAGGAAGTGGTTGCCTGCACCTACATGTTGGCGTGTTGACCCTATATTTTCATCCAACAATTGCAAAGTTTCTAGTCTTATTCCTCGGACTTTGATCCATTCCAAAATGACTTTTGTGCATGTTGAGAGGGATTCATTTCTTCTACCTGTGAATATCTAGTATTCCCAGCACCATGTGCTAAAAAGATTCTCTTTTGTCCCATATGTTTTTGGCACCTTTGTCAGGAATAAGATGACTTTACCTGTGTGGATTTGTCTCTGACTTCTCTATGCTATTCTGTGGGTCAGCATGTCCATTTTTATGCCAGTACCATGCTGCTTTTTGTCTGTTTGTTTGTTTTGTGTTGTTACTATGGCTCCATGATATAATTTGAAATTGGTATTGTGATGTCTCTAACTTTACTCCTTTTGCTCAGGATTGCTTTTGTTATTCTGTATTTTTGTTCTTCCCTGTGAATTTAAGGATTTTTTTCCCCAATTCTTTGAAGAATATTATTGGTATTGCTTTGAATCTGAAGATTGCTTTTGTGGACATTCTAATAATATTTACTCTGCCTATTCAAAAGGATAGGAAGTATTCCCATCCAAAATCTTCTATTTTAATTTCTTTTCTCAGTATTTCATCATTTTTTCTTGTAGGGGTCTTTCATCTCTTTAGTTAGATTATTTCAAAGCATTTATTTTATTTTTGAAAATATTACAGATCAAATTGTTTTTCTGATTTGTATCTCAGTGGATTAATTATTGATATGTAGGATATTTATATATTTTGGTGCGCTAGTTTTATATCCTGCTACTTGGCTTAGTATTATTTTTAGACATCTGCTGGTAGTACCTTGGGGGTCAAGACCATTTTTAAAGCCATTCAGAGGAATCCAACTGGAGAAATTCTACATCTTCATGATGTTGCAATGCACAAGAAATAGAAAGTTGATAAGAAATAGAAAAACAGAAAATGTGTCAGGGCATTTTAAAAAACACACAAGCAAGAGGATAAAGAATGAGGATATACTTATTTAGAAAAGGTGTTTGAGGAATCCCATGTTCAGAAGTTGATATCCAAGCACAGACCTGACTGAAGGGAGAGATAAGTCAAGTGGATAACTGTGGGAAGAGATTCCAGGCCAGGGAGTGGCCATTCAAAGGTTCAGAAGGATGCAGTTGCCTGGCATGTGTGTGAGGAATAAGAAGGGGTTCAGTGAGGCTGAGGGGGAATGAGTGACAGAGCGCCAGAAGGTAAGGCCTCAAAGGGAACTTCGGATCTGATTGGCTGGATGTCAAAGGGACTTTCATGGGAGTTGCTATATAGTATTGATATTATCTGACTTATATTGTAAAGGATTTGTCTGAAATGGATTTGTGTGAAATTTAAGTGGAATATAGATTCTAGTGGAGAAACAGCCAAAAAAAAAAGAAAGAAAGAAAAGAAAAGAAGAAAAAAGAAAAAAAAAGCCAAAAAAGCCAGTGAGAAAGCTGTTTGAATAGGCTAGGTAAAATCTGGTTATAATTTAGAGAACTAAGAGTGGACATGTTTAGAAATGGTTGAATTTAGAATGTATGTTGAAGTTGAGTCAGTTTTCCTGATGGGTTGCATTTATAAGAAAAAGAATAAAGAATCAAGGTTGACTCGAAGATTTGAACCTGAATAGCCATAAAAGTGAAATCACTTTTTATGAAGACAGAGAAATTTGTAATAGACAATAAAATCCAAAGATGCATATTATAATTTCCAGGGTATTTGCTAAAGGGAAAGTTAAGAATGTATAGCTAACAAATTAAAGCAGAAGAGGGAATGAATCAAAATGCTTCATTAATCAAAAAGAAAAAGACAAAATGAGAAAGGAAAAATATAAAACAAGTGGATCAAATGGAAAACATAATATACTGCAGGCATAAATCCAAATACATACACACGTTTATTCTAAATGGACTAAATACTTAATTTAGAAACAAACTGAGATGACAGAACAGATTAGAAATATAACTGGAGAGGAAAAGCCTGGAGCAGGAACAGGTATAATTAGTGAAAATTCGAATTCATCTGTGAACGTGGCAAGTGGAGAGGATTAGTTTTTGACAGGTGGATTTTGAATTGTAAAATTAAAGAGAGAGGTAGAAGCTAAAAAGTCAATATGAATCACCAGAATATGGTTAAAAGCCAGTTTCTCAAATTTATGTTCAAATTCTTACATAGTGGGGCTGGAGCAGTGGCTTAGTGGTCACAGTGCTTGCCTGACATGGGCGAGGACAGGAGTTCAAACCACAGCACCACGTACACAGCAAAGTGTTGGAGCAACGAAGGCCACATGAAAAAATAAATAAAGTTGATTCTCTCTTTCTCTCTTTCTGTCTGTCTCTCTCTCTCTGTCTCTCTCACTGTCCCTCTTTCTTTAAAATATAAATAAATAAATGAATAAATATTTACATAGTGACTAAGTGCCCTGTTAAATGACTACTTGGAAGACACGTTTGAAAAGATTATGATTACTAGTATAAGCAAATTTGTAGGTTTTTTTCATTCTAGGATTCTACAAGCTATTGGAGAAGCATTTCAATGAGAGGGAATTCATACCAGATGGTTGCTTTAGTCTTTGCCAAATTTACATACTATCATTATAAGGTGAGTCCATGATCCTTTCTGGTGAATCAGATCATTTATCTACCATAAAATGTTCCTTGTTTTGTTTCATCTAAATCATATAAAACAACTTTGAAATCTACTAGCTATTAAATTTCTTTTAAGGAACTTCAAGTTACCTTCAGACTCATCCATTTACTTTAATAAATTCCATTGAGGCAGTCATTGAAAAAAAATACTACATTTTGTTAAAAATACTTGAAGACTTTGTGATTATCCTTATCTTTAATTACCTCCTTATCCATGCCTTTCAAAATGTCTCATTAAAAATAAAACCCCAAAATGCTTTGCCATTCTGAAGTTGCTTTTGATTAGCCTATAGATTATTGTTATCCTAACAGAAGACTCACCATAATAGCTCTTGTTTTTTGACTCATATCCAACAGACAGTCTTTTTTTCCATATGAATATAGGTGTTGATCATTCTGAAATAACTGATATTTAGGACCCAAATCCACAACTTTGTAATTGGCTTTGTTAAATGGCACCGTTATTTGCATCCAGCATTCTAGATTGCTGAGATCTATTGGGATATTTACTTTATACTCTAAAATATTATATATCATCAAATCTTTTCAGTATCATACAAATAAATATGCTCCTTCTGTATCTCTAAATCTAAGCCATTTGCAAATGCCTTGATCAGGAAAAACAGTCAGGAAAACCCTGCTTCATTCCACAGCAAGTGTGCTTTTATTTCGGGTGGGTTGTCACCAAATGTGTACAGTTGCATTTCATAAGTGATCAATTTAACTTACATGAATTACATAATGCTCTCTATATAATACAAATAAGAATTGGGAGTATTGGAGGAGGTAGAGAGAACACTCAATAATGAAGGCTATTGTTCTTTTATTTGACTCAATTGATACAAGCGTGTGGTTTCATGTCTCATGGGCTTTCTTGTTTTGGTCATTTTGTCAGGCTGAGTGTGATTCTAGTTTTTAAAGACTTTCTGGGGGAGCATATACAATACAGTTCCTAAACATGAGCCAAATGGCCCCATATAATGCTCAATCATAGGAAAAATGATTAGTTCCATAGCTGGAGGAAAAACTTACCATACCATTCTTACTGAGATACATTAAGAGCAATTTCAAGGTTAATTCTGACTTTAAATAATTTTTAGTCCACAAATAAGAGGTAAAAACTTCAAAAAGATATGCCCTTTTTGAAACTGTACCCTGATTCAAGCTAACATCTTATCAATGAACATATGATGTATAACGAGATGGGGATCAAGATATATTATTTTGCTTTTCTTTAATCTCCCAAACTGGAACTATTCCTTTAAAATAAAGGTAGTGAAAATTTATTTATTATCTGTGGATATATATTAGCTTTATTATTCTTTTGTTTGTAAATAAAAAATATTGTTTTTTCAAGTCAATCA
The DNA here is from genome assembly GCA_004027875.1 of Aplodontia rufa. Classification (NCBI taxonomy): domain Eukaryota; kingdom Metazoa; phylum Chordata; class Mammalia; order Rodentia; family Aplodontiidae; genus Aplodontia; species Aplodontia rufa. Next base: position 56,202 of record PVKS010002319.1, read on the forward strand.
GCTTCTAAATATTGTAGAATTCTTTTAAAATTGGGTAGATTTTTCTCCCAGATTCTGGTATTTTGGCATAAGTGTAGGAGCTAATACTTGATGTTTCTCAAGTATAGTTTAGTCTTCTTATAAAATGTTTAGCACCAGGCTCTTCACTCTCTATATCTTTAGCGTTTCCTTTTCAAATATGAAATTTCATACTGTCTTCAAGGCCCAAAGATTCAGCATTTTCTTCAAGTTTTCTCTGGATAATAATGTCCTATGCTAAAATTTCCATCTCATAATGCATTTATCATTATAAGATAATCATTCTCTATTTAAAATTTTTCCTTGTGGGTTGGAGTGGTGGCTTGGCAGTTATTGCACTTGCCTGGCATGCTCAAGGATATAGTTAGAACCCCAGCACCAAATACACAACCAAGTTTTGGAGCAAGGAAAGTCATATGAAAAACTAAAATTGGTTCTCTCTTTCTCTCTCACTATCCCTCTGTCTTTAAAAAAATGTTTCCTTGTAATTGTTCATTTGTTTATTAAATATGCATTGAAGACATTATGTGTGATATAATACTAGCAAAATTAGCTCTCTTATAGTCTAGTCTATTGTTAATATAGCACATTAGAAATGTATCCACAGCCAAGTAAGCTGTAGATTAAGACAGAGAAAACCCTAGATGCCATGAGAGCTTTCATTGTTTCTTTTTCTAGATACTCACAGGAATCATCTCAGGATCCTTTAATAAACACCTATGCCCGATCTACACCCATGGTCTGATTTATATGGTGTGAAATAGATGGTAGGCATACTGTTTCTAAAGCTCTGCAGATGACTATTAAGCACAGCTGGAGTGATAATGAGCCTCCTTCTAGGGAGGAACCCTGAAGCCTTAGGTTCTTGAGCTCACAATGCTCCTCCTGCCAATGCTAGTGCCAATTTGGGCTCCTACACTTATCACCAAGCATGGTAATATTTAAAGAAGTTTGAAAAAAATAAGGATTTTACTAGTAACATCATTTTATTTTGGGGGCAGGATCTTTGGTACAACCAATAAGTAATAAACCTGAAGATTCTTTGCTACACAGCATCTAGGAAGGGTAGCCTCTGGAATTCTTTACCTGTAACTCACTAATAAATTGAACATCAGAAATCAGTAACCTCACTCTCATAGATAATGAGCAACATTGATTTTATTTCCTTCACCAGCCCCTTTGTATGTGATACTTAGGCCTTTAAGCTTTGTCTCCAGCTTTTCTCTAGTTTTCTAGATTCCTGGATTCTGGAACTTTATTATTTTAAGATAAAATGAGCAATTTCTGTTTCTACCATGCATAAGAACAAATGTTCTTGATAAATAATCTACCCATTCTGCACCATCAAAGGAAAAATGAGAGGCACACATTTCTTTAAGTCAGGTCAAAAATAATACTAAGATGTGCATGAATTGAGTTATTAAACTTTTCCTCCCTCTATTGTTTATCTGGATAATTGTTTATTTTTCCCACTATCTATAACCCTGTTTTCTGATTTTGCTCCATGAAAACAGTGGCCTTACATTTTTTGGTCTTTTATTTCTTTTTTTAATTTATTAGTGCATTATAGTTTTACACTTTGAAGGGCTTTGTTGGTACATTTTCATACTTGCCCACATCATTTCTTAACTCAATACTCTCAAAGATTTTTTTAAAAAGTTACTGTACAACATACATCATTACTTACAAGATAAAAACTATTAGAAGATAGCAGTTCACTAGATGGGACAATGCAATTCAAAACACCAAAAAAGATAACAGATTTAGTGAAATTGGCATATGTTAGCGATTATGCAATCATTCATTTCCCACAGATTTCTTTTTATAGGAAACTTTGGAAAACCCCAAAAGAACTGACCGAGTCATTTAAACCACAACAGGTTTCTTTCAACATCAAAACCATGGGTAGGAGTGGGCAAGGAATAATTTTGTATTTTTTCTGAGACAAGGATGGCCTGGTTCTGACTGTGCAGAACTGCGGCTTCCCCTGCTATGGATGCCTTCTGTGCAGCAGATCTGACTTCCTCCTCAAACCAAGGCATCCTGAAAACACCCAAGCAGAGGAAGCATTTTTTCACCATGACATGGGAAAGGGCCACAGAGATCCAAATGGAAACGGACATTTCATTTGAGTGACTGTTTCTACCCCACCTTGGCTTCATGCCTAATTCAACAGGCACTTAGGTGGCTGAAGAGGGAAATTTTTGTTAAAGCGAATCCAGCTCTGAGTTGGACACAGAGCCTTTTGACTGGCGGCCGAGTTCCTTGTGCTAGCTGGCAAAATTAGCGAATTTTTCTTTTAGTTGTTGTTGTGGGGTTTTGAAAATACCTCATTTCCTGGCAACCCTTTTCTTTCTCCAGGAGATAAAGAGAAACAACTCGTCTATCTACACCATGTAACACTTCTATCATCTTAGAAAGTATTTTCTCAACCAGGCAGGATCCCCTGAAGACTCACTCTGGCTCTCCATGCTTCTCCACAGCTGGCTTATAACCAAATGGTCTCAGGAAAGCCCTCCCTTGCCTGATTATGAATGTCAGTGGGAGTCTGCAGGCTGTCATCAGAAGGCTCATCTTACGTGCATGACCTTGGGGGCCTTGTGTGTGTGTGCATATGAGTGTGTGCAAGAGGTGGGCAGAGGGCCTAGTTTTAAGTTTGCATTTATAGTCAGAAAACTGTAGAGATTAAGGCAGCATCCCTTCCGTTCTTGCTCCTTAGGAAGCAACATAAAACGTCTTGTGAGGGGCCACCTCTGACATGGACACAATACACACCGCTGTGGTAGTGGAAAACAGACAGTCTTCCACACTATTTGAGGGTGAAATGGCACATCAGTGCCTTTTTTGAAGGTATTGTAACATTATAAAATGAGAGCTTTAAAAGAGGCACATCCATGCAAAGAACAGATCTTAAGAAAGTGTTCATGGGTATACACCAAGAATTGTTTTTGTTGTAAGAGAAAAAGCAAAACAGCTTCTGCGATCTAAACCGGAGAATGGTTAATTGATCATGGCATATAGTCATAAAATGGAAGATGTTGTAGTTGTGTTTTCAAAGAACATCCTATGATAAGTGGCAATGTCTAGAGTGGAGTGGAGGGAAAAGAATAATAATAAATTAACACAGCTCAGTGACAATTTGTATAAATATATATACGTACTTATAGAGAGTAAACGAGTAACAGGAAATATGCAAGATTGTGGCAGTGGTTTTCTCTTTAGATAGAAAGGTAGATAACTATATAGATTAAATTTATTTGTGAAAATGAAAACACATTTTATTACATATAAAATGAAAATGATTATCCAACCTATGAATAGTGTGGACACATCCAGAGTTAAAATATATTTAAGAAAACATCATTTTTTCATGTCTAACTGCTGCAGGATGTAGTTTAACTGTTGTAGCAGAAAACATGATAAGAAACCCTAGACAGGATATAGGGCTCAGAGACCACCTAATTATTCCCTCTACTCTCTTTTGGAACAAATGAGAAGCACAGAGAGAGAAAGTATCTGATCAAGGTTATGGTAGGTTTGTGATGAGGCCACAGCAAGTCCTACCCTGAAGCCCATTCTGATACATTAGACTGAATTTTATAGTTAATGCTATCCTTCATTTGTTTACATTTAGGATATTGATTTTGATAGGAGTTTGGGTTATTGATTAGCATATTCATCTCCCAAATGGTCACCAGGCTCTTGATACTGTGAATAATTTATCCTTCTGCATTTGAAAAGGTCATTACAACATTAACAGCACCCTATCCCTTATGAGAAAAGGTCTGACCAGGGTAGGTATGCAATAGGTGCTTCTGTCTTTGAACTTGTTGCTATTTGTGCATCTGACCTTTAACATGGATGATTTTTTAATTAGAAACTGCTTAATCAAAAAATGCAAGAAAAATAAGCCAGCAAAAATGATTTCTAATCCAGTACCACAACATTCCTTTAATAAAGTATTTTTTTCTGTACCAACTACAGAACCTTGTAAGAGTTCAATAAATACTTGTCGACTGAATTAATAAATGCATAATGTTTTTGGAAACACTTTCCTGATGGTACAGAATTATATATAGTTAGACTTGGCAGTGATATTTAAATAATTCACGTGGGTCCTTCCTTAAATGGTATGATAAAATGAGATTTCCTAGAGCACAAGAATAGATTTATTATGGTATAAGCTCTTACTTTTCTCAATGTAGATCTTATGCTGCAGATATTAACTGTGGAGGTATCACATCATACTTGCCTGGTATTACAACCTTCTTACAAATCAGACAGTGAATATTTGCAGTTTCCAAGTAGAGAATATTTAAGGTAATGAGTTCTGAATAATATTTATTAAACGTATTTTAAGGATCCATCCTTTTTATTGAAAACATTAAAATCTTTAGAAATCACTTCATAAATTCTGTTTTAATTCTTTTGTGATATTCATGGACCACTGTTTTCTTAAGAGACCAAATCATTCAGGTGTAGAGAAACAAATGACTGTGCTGATCTTCAGGTTTTTCTCTTCTTGATGTGGCCACTAATGTTGAATCAGAGCAGCACAGGCCTCATCAAAGTAGGCTTTTCGTTGGTGCTCCAATGAATTATTTGTCAAGGATTTGAAATCTAGTATATGAAAATGCACTATCCTTCAGCACTCTCATAAACCTTTCAGAAACATAATGTCTTTTAAAATAATTCAGAGAATTGGCCTCATGCAAAGTCAGGGGCTACCATCACATAGAGGAGTTCTAATGTGATGCAGGCATTTTAGAATTCCAAGGATTGAAGAGTTGGGTTTCCCTGTGACAGGGACTATTAAATAGTCAGGGACAAGATTCGCTGATCTGTCCCATAGTGATAACTATTTAGCTTGCCCTTTATGTTTTGGAGAAAATTGAGACCTATTCCTCAGCCAGCTTTCCAGCCTCCTTTGATAAACTAGAGCTCTAGGAATACTGAGTCCTGTTCCGCTTGTGGCGATAACCTGCTTATAATTGGTAGAGTTGCCTCTCTTGATGAAGTAGGTTCCCTAATTTGCAATGCTCTGATCTGCTGTAGCCTGCTTCACACATACATAGTACTTGTCCTGCATGGTCAGTGTAGGCTTGTGGTTATTTTGACCCCTGTCAGAGGACTAAAACGTTGTTGGTGCTTCCTTCTTCCACAGGAATATTTTGTTTCCATATTGTGTTAGAAAGTACACTAAAACTTTAACGCATGATCTTATCTGTCTTTGTGAGTCTGAATTGTTACAAGATCTGTGGGTTCATTTTCTCTTCTGTTTTTAAGGCTGTCTAAACCAGGCTTTCTGGTCACTCCATCTTTGTTGCTCTCCCCCTTTCCAGAACTCTTGTAGCATTTGTTATCTGCAAGAATTTAGCACTATGATATTGCTCTAGATTTCTAGAGAATGCGTTAAACTGTTTTCTCCATGAAGGGTGCGAGATTCGTTTAGTGATATCATGGAGCCTAGCAGGGTGTTGATTCACAGCAGATCTGCACATAGGCTTCATGGTCAAGTACTTCCACTTCTTTACTATTTAACTTAACAGGTTAATTTTGTTGAGCATAAAAATGAAAATCATTTATTGAGCTGTAACATACCACCCCTAATACGTAGCAAATCAAATAATACTAATTTATTTTTCATGTCTACAGGAAGAGGAGTTTTTAATAAACACCTAACATAAAAACAGAAGATCTTGCCCTGAATTTCTGTTGCTTTACATGTTTCTTCTTACCACTACTGAGCCAATGTTTTCCTCTTTTAATTTCTCTATTAGCTTTAATTAGGCTCATGAGTTTGCTGGCCAGGTGGGTTTTCCCTAAACACTCACAACTCCGGTTTTCTAGGCTAGCAGTAGAATTAAGTTAAGCTGCAGATTTGAGGCAGATCTAACATTATAAGCTGTAGAAGGTTCCAATGCCACTACAACTCACTTCATCCACTGAGGATTTCAGCAGGCAACACTTTTAATAAGCCAGGCTCTGCATTTTTCAAGGAATACTTTGGGATCCATTTTTGAAAGCAATATTGGTTATGATTCCACAGCCGGAAGATTTCTGAGAAAATGTTTGTCCTCTTGAAAACATGTTTGGTCCATACACATAAATAACACAATTCTGAGTAACCAGTTCTAAATTTTACCATAGCATATCTCTAAAATGTAATTTTCCAACAGAATTGTAATGGACACAAGACAGAAGAATTGGATCAGTTTCAATTTAGTCTTTTATTTCATTTTATTTTGCCTTTTAAGGAGATATAAGCTTGCCTACACAATTTATATTTTTTAGTGCATTAGCATAGATCTCATTTGTAATTTTCTTACAATTTTTTTTAAAAAAGTAACAAAATACAGCTAAAATTTATCTTATGATCCTAGAGGGCATTGGATCATCTCAGGTACTGGCTGCTGGTTTATAAAAGGATAGGATTTCCATTTACTCCAGGCAGGCTTAATGTATTGTTCTCGGAGTGAGACAGTCAGAATGAGTCAGGAGCCAAAGAATACACTTTATAGACACAAATAATCGTAAATTCAGAATGTCACCTTTAGGCAGAGGCATTTTTATTATTGTTAGTGGAGCTGCTGAGTAGGTTTGATGTTTTATTCTCTTGAGGACTCAATGTTCCCGAGTCCTGGAGCCCCGTCTTTATCAGGCTCGCAAGTAGGGAGCCCAGCCAAACTTGCTTCCTATACTTCTCTATGATTGATAGCAGATGGCATGCTTTAAAATAAACCTATCCATTAGCAGTCCTCAGTGTTTTTACTCAAGGCATTTACAACTGTCTCAAGTAGAAAACACATTCACTCCATGAGCTAGCTTCAGTCCACAACAGCTGTACAGGTGCAAATCTCTCATTAACTCTTAAATAGTGGTGAAATAAACAATGGCTTTCCTCTGACTTATTTTTTTAAGGGAGTGTAGTTCAAAGCTGCTGTGGAATGACTCTCCTCCACAATGGAGTTTTATTAAAACTGAGCTATACTATGTAGTGATAAGCTTGTCCTAGGAATGCATACAGTTTAAAGTTTGTGTCTATGCACACAGATTTAGTGGTAAATTACCAGTCTCTCAAGAGTATTTGTGGAAAAGTAGAAAAGAATAAATAAACAAACCCCCCCAAAACTGTAAAGGTCCCCAGCAGCTTTCAGGTGCCTGGCTCAATGCGCCTGAACCCAACATGTCCTGAGAAGTGGTATTCACATTGAGCTGGTGTAAGTATGATGGCTGAAGGTTAAATTTAGGTAGCCAAGTGAACTCCTTGCATATTGGTAGTTAGACAAAGGCAAAAGTAAATTTTTCAGTTGATTTTTTATCCATGTTGAATGCAGGTGGGAAGGTTGGCCTCTGGGTTTTGCTTTAGTGATCTAGGGGAGAGAAAAGACTTTGTGGATTAAAGAATATTGTTATTAATATTGGCAAACACCTAGCAGGACTTTCATTGTATCAGGGCTTATTCAAGAAGCTCAAAAATTTAACTTATTTAATCTTACCAACAGTGCTTGAAGAAGCTATCTAGTTGCCCAATTCTGTAGGTGAGGAAACCGCTCTGTTCTGCTGCCATTGCTGTAATAAGAAGTGAGACCTCACCCAGGATACTTCTTGACAGGGGAAGCAGCGGGTGTTCAGAGGCCACACTGGCTGGGTTCAAATCCTGCTTCAGTACTCTCTACCTGCATAACCATGGCTCTGATTTTGCTGGTCCTCTGTCTTGGTGTCCTCATTTCTTACTGAATAACCTGGATTAATAACTGCCTACTTAACATGGCTAATGTGAAGACTGGAGAATTAACATCTGTGTCACACGTAGATGCATGCCTGGCACTTAGTAGGTCTGTGTAAGTTTTAGCTGTTGTGCAGTCATCACCATCACCATAAGAGGTATTAGATTAACATCAAATATTTGAGGTAAAATAGTCTTCTCCACTTTGTCCCCTATGTCTGGGAAGGTAAGTTTGAAAAAAAAATTTTTTTTAAAGAGAGAGGGACAGTGAGAGACAGAGAAAGAGAGAATAAATTTTCATTTAGTTTTCCTGTGGCTTTTGTTTCTCTAACACTTCGTTGTATACTCAGTGCTGGGGTTTGAACCTGTGTCCTCGCGCATGCCAGGCAAGTGCTGTAACTGCTAAGCCAACACTCCAACCCAGTTTGGAACAATTTTAATGTCCAAATAAAACAATTCATTTGCTTTTTTATTTGGCACTTTATTAATTAGATGCACACAGAGTTGTCAATCAGAACTCTGATCAGTATAAGATAATAAATGTTTTCATATGAAATTGATAAGATTTTGCCCCAAAGCAGAGTAATTTGACACTTCAGCTTCAGCAGCATTATTATTGGTGAATGTGTTATTACCTTAGGCCTTCTGAAATAATGAAACTGATTAATGGAGCCCTGCATTACAGCCTTCCACAGGTCCCCATGGGCTCATCCTGCCATGAACCTTCACCAAAACGTCTCTTCAGTGGGCAGTTGGAGAGGCTGAGGAGTGAAAGTCATAAAATATGCCCCAGAACTGTACTCCATGCTATTTTTCAAAAGGTAGCTTGTGTTAAAGGACTTCCAGAAGGTCTAAACAACAAAAGCATACTACTGATTTTCCAAAGAAAAATATTAGATGGTTATGGAAAATAGTATGGAAGAATCCAAGTATGCACACAGTACTTCCATTACAACCCATCTTCATGGTTCTCACTATGAAGTTTTTTATAGAGATAATTGCTTTTGTGCAAGGGCATCCAACCAAGTACATGGTAGAATAAATGTACCTGAATAATAAGGTAGAAAAATTAACTAAGTGACAAGGGGAAATTCAAGTGAGGAACACCACCTGTTATGACTGGGATATCTTATATTGGTATGGAGATGAGATATCCAGTTATCACAGTTGCAACTACGTGGTTACCAAGAACATTTCGTATGGATTTCTGAAAAGTAATTGTATATTGGGTGTGGTTACAGAAGGTAAATGCTGGGACAATGGATTTTCCATCTGTCTTGTTGTAGGCTTCCAGGGAATATGGCTGGTAATTTGAGATCACTCAAAGTGTGTAGTGTTAGAGGAAGTTGGTACATTAATGGTCCTCTACAGTTCATTACTAGTTTTAGTATCATATTGAATGGGATTAAGCTTGTTAGATTTATAAAGTTACTAAATAAAGAGAAAAAAGTCTAAGAAAGGGGGCCTAAGAAAAAAGTTCACTTACAACAATAAGTTGTAGAGAAACAGAGAAAAACTTAGTTTTAGTAAGAAAAAAAATGCAGAGAAGTAGATGCTAGGAGTTTGCATTGATTTAAGAATAAGTTTAAGCATTAAAATTCTTCTGATAGAATGTATTGATTCACCCCATCTAAGAATATATTATTGCAGAAGTGATGTGTGAACTAGTTACAGTTATTAGTTACATACTCTGTTTGTTTTGTAGAATTCCAAATAATCAGCATTTGGAATGTAATGGTGGAAGGAGTGGGAGGGGAACTGAAGGCCATGATACCTATATTCTAGAAAGGAAAACAATTCAGTATCTGTTTGCCCTTTGATTAAATACTCCACCTCTTTGTTTCTAATTGAAAACTCTGCGCCTTAATTTCTCAACTGTTACCTGTGTTTTAGGGTCTGAAAATCAAAGAAATGTCAGGTGGGTGTCTACCACTCTTCTTCTCCCTCCCTCACATGAGGCGTCTGAATTCTCAGTTCAGTGCCCTAGCTGCTTCTCACTTTGTGGTAAAATCTGGATTCATCTGGGCAGATGTTTTAAAAGGAGAAATAGATAATGGATTCATATTTTGATAAATGTGGAATGAATTTTGGTGCTTCCCTAGTGTCTTCAATGACTGTGTTCATTTGAGGAATACTTTCTAGTGGAACATTTTGACATCTTTCCACACTTAATCGTGTGTTACCCATTATAGTTTCAAAGCTACTGCACCCATTATTTTTGTTTGATTAATCACTTGGTCTCTTATCCAATATAACCTTAAAATACTTTTTTGATTGTTTATACTGAGTCTATGTTTTTCTAATCTGATCTAAGAGTTGTGTTTCTGCTGTTCACTTCCATCACTATTCATCCTGGAAACCCTTTCTTTCCTTGAAGACTTGTTCCTATTTTGCTAAATTTGAAATTAGAAATCTCTAAGCAGGGCATATCTGTCTCTATCATTTTCTGGACTCAGTGTCATTGGAAAGTTCTGGAAGTTGAGGTTTGTTTCCAACTGTGGTCTGAAGTTAAGTTCCTATGCTTTATCAGTCCTGAGCAGGTAGCAGTTACCCAGAGCTTTCCAATGTGAACAGCAGGCTTTTAATAATCAGGAAATCACATTTAGTTTATGAAACTTTGCTAATAATTATGTAACTGATGGAATTATTCAAAACAATAACAATTTCTTAGGCATGTATGGAGTTGAGCACCACTTCTTGCAATCATTCTTCTTGTTAATAGAGGAAAAGAGAAAACAATCTAACCCTATTCAGATTTCATTACTGTTATACTTTTAATAGCACCTTACATTTTTGTAGGGTGATTTCTAGTTCCTATTACCAGGGAATCATTAAGAAAATGTGATCTTGTGAATATGATTATGGTTAATGCTTAGTAGACAGATTTAGTTTTCTCTTTCCTGACCATCTCCATGACTTAGGAAGCAATAACAAGTGACCCTGTTTCTCCACAATCAAATTTTTGACTGTATAGAGTGAAGGCAATATTACTAAGTTTGACCATGAACTAGTAAACATTATCCTAGCATAAATGCTGTAAGATTTTTTTTTCTTTTCCATGATGGTTATTGAACCATTCTAGGCAAGCAGTCTACTACTCCACCATATCCCCAGGCCTGCCATGAACTCATTAAGAGAAGAAAGTCATAAGCAAGATGCTAATTACTGTGATCATCTCACACTACTGTTTTGTACCATAGTGTTCCCTGATGAACAAAGAAATAATGAAATAATCCTAGTACCAGAAGGGACTTGAAGGTAGTCAAGAGTTTGAGTTGAATTCCCTGTGGTGTTTGACATTTGTATTGTTCAGATGAGTTTATTGTTGCCTAGAGTAATTCTAAGTTGGATTTCTATTGTTTAAGACAACGAAACTAGCAAATATATTTCTAAATATTGAAAATTTAGTAAGTCAACAGTTCTAACTCTTCATATCCAAAGGTATTGAAGCATTGCTATATGATTAAAATATGAACATAACTGACATTAACCATACATACACGTATATATGTGTGTATATATATACATACACATGTATGTATATAGTTGTAGGAAATATGTGAATATATTAGTAGTAATTAACAAAAGTTCTTTGAGTAATGTTTTAATTATTTATAAAACTAATTTTTCCATTGCACGTTTACTGTGGGCCATCAGGTCATATATTTGAACCAATGTCTGATTTTCAGTTCTGATAAAAATTGGGTCTTAAATCTTGCTGATAGGATTTCCTTATTCAGCAATCTTCTTATGATGATTCCCAGGAAGATTTAAAAAATAAACACCTTTATAATAAATAAAATAGCAATATAACTTTTTATGGAACTTTACTTTTGAAGAATTTCAGAATTTTTTTTTTTAGAAAAGAGAGAGGGACAGTGAGAGAGACAGAGAAAGACAGAAACAATTTTATTTAGCTTTTCAAACACTCAGTTGTGTATGTGGTGCTGCGGTTTGGACCCGGGTCTGCGTGCCTGCCAGGCAAGCGCCAAAATAAGTGCCAAAACCGCTGAGCCACCGCTCCAGCCCCAGAATTTCAGAATTCTTATAAATTGTTATTCAAACTATATACAGGAACTGCTGATGCCACATTTTGCAGCCAGAAGAGGAGCTAAACTGTCAGTTGTAGAGGACCAGGACATTCTTGCCATGGAAGGGGTGTGGTCTGTGTGATTTAACAGGGCTTTCTGGCTGTGCTCTGTGCTGCTGTGGGTGGAATGGCTCTGCCATGGAGCAGCACAAAGAGAGGCTGGATTTCTGTGGGCAGTGGGAAGAGGAGGCATGGAGAATGGACTGTTTCCCATCACTAGGTGGTGGGAACTGGAACACCATCACCAGTGGTCAGGACTCCTTGCACTTGGTGTAGAAAAACTGTCCCAGATGCTATTTGAAAAAATTTACTTTGATTGCCAAATGAAAACTCTTCTCTAATGGGAAGGTTTCACAAGAAAAGTACAAAAACAACAGATTAGACTGATTCACATACAGTATCACAGAATGTTAGATTGGGATGCACATTCATTTCATCTTTGAGAAACCAGGGACCCAAGAAGGGGAAGTGGTCAGAGCAACACCTTAGCTCAGTATCAGAATTTTCCAGGTGGAAGAGAATCTAGTGATTCACTAGTTACATCTGCCTTGTAATTACAGAATGACACCAAAAACATTTCTGAGAGTTCCTTCAGCAGTTGTGTTGACAGAAGGACTCATGGCCTCCAAGAGCTGCCTTTCCCATTGTTGACCATATGTCCTAGAACATTCTTTGTAATATTCATTCTTTCATTATTTCTGCATGCATTTAATGAATGACAACTATGTGCCTGACATTAAGTGAGATGTCTGCATACAAAGGAGGATAATAATAAAACAGTAGAACCTAATATTTATAGGAAGCACCTATGTGTTTTACACATGTATTTTCTCATTTACTCCTCAAAAGAAGGCCTATGAAGTATGGAAATGCACTTTTCCCATTTACAGATAAGGAAGACCACACAACAGTTTGCAAAGAAAAACAGCTGATAAGTGGTGCAGCCAGGGTCTAAAGTAGGCAGGATAGTTTTAGAGTCCTCACACTGAAACAGAATGCAGTGTTGCTCTATAAGCCACCAACTGAATAAATCACACCAGAGGTGATAAATATTATTGCAATATAATGAGTTGTCCAGGCTCTATATGGGGCTCATCAGGGGACTCCTGCTACCTGTAGTGTCCACGGAAGATGTGTTTGAAGGAAGGAGAGACTTAAAGGAACCAATGAAGAGAAGAGCCATCTTCAGAGGGAAGAACAAGTCAAGGTTTTCCTCAGCGAGGGCGACAAAACCTAATGGGGTTTGACGCTTCAACATTCTGTCTTTAAAGTCCGCAATTCTAATTCTGTAATTTAGCTATATAGAGTAAATCAATCCCCCATGTGTGTGTGTCTGTACACATACAAATATATATATATATATATATATGATTTGGGGATAAATTATGCTTTTTTCTTGAAAAGCATTATAAAATCCATTAATCTTTACTTTTATAAACAGACCTTTATGTTGTAATAAATACCTTTGTAGGACTGAAGCGGTTGCTCAGTGATTATGGCACTCGCCTTGCCTGGCATGTGTGAGGATACAGGTTCAAACCCCAGTGCCACTTACACAGTGAAGTATCAAGAGCAATGAAAGCAACACAAAAAACTAACTGAAACTGATTCTCTTTTTCTTTCCCTCTCACTGTCCTTCTCTTAAAAAAAAAAAAGGAATGACTTTTATAAAGACCATTAGTCATGTCCTTAATCTCTGCTCATTATATTTAACCTTTCTATCACCTCACTGATGTCTTCCTCTTTTAAATAATCATGTTTGTTAAAAAATAATCTCCACTGTTCTTTGACACATTAAGAAAAGGAACTATATAATGTATGGTTGTGCCTACTATGTGTCAAGCACCATGGAAAATATTTAACTTTCTTGCTTCATAAGTTGTTTCATAAAATAATTTCTCACAATTCAGGGAGTTTTAATTTGCCCAAGACCACCAAAGTGGTTAGTCAAAAACTCTGGATTGGAAGATTTATTTGATTTAAAAAAGTGTTCAAGTCTTCTCCACTTGCAGCTTGCCTACAACATATAGTCTTATTTACGACAGTGACTTTCGCACTTCTTTCTCAAGGGAAAAGCATATGAAAAAATGGAGAAGAGTAGTTTGAAAACACCTCCTATTCAATTTCCCTGTCTGTTTTCTTGCAGTGGAGAGTCATGAATGTCATCACGTGTCCCCAGACTCAACTTCTAAGCATTTATAACAGCAAGAATCATATAGCTGACAGTGTTTATCAAGGCCCTACTGTGTGTCAGGCATGGGAGTTTTCTTTTAATTCCCCCAGAAACACTATACTATGTCTTATTATTTAACCCTATGTACAATTTAGGAAGCTAAATCCCATAAGAAGAAGCTGGTTTTTATAGTGTGTGCTGTCAAAAACTCTATATCTATATAGTTATCTCTGATCTCAGGCTTTGCCTTAGAATTGATGGTATTTTATAGTCTCAGCCATAGAATAGTTATTATCACCTATGTATGCACAACACTCAGTCATAGATGACTATTTTACTTCAGTTGAATTATATATTCATTATTGTACCCACATGTTACCTGTATTTGCCTTTTATAATGTCTTCCTGCTTGTTGTCTAAAATTTGTGTTGATTTCTTATGATTAGCTCAATGAACATAAAATTAAAACTTGCAGAAGAGTTTGAAGTGATTGGGAAAAAAATCCAGGGCCAGTGGTGCAGCATTCAAAGAAAGGAAATAGCACCAAGGTTCTTACTGGCACAGCGAATGTAATGTTTAAAAATTGTAAAGGAGAAGCAATCATCACATGACTGTTAATTAACATTGTTTTCGCTTTCTTAATGGTGCATCATATTCTCAGTGTTGGAATCTGTAATAGCTCAGATCTGATGAAGTATGAACAACAATATATTCACATTGAAGGTAACTGGTAGTGCACAATCAGATAATTTATGAAGGATAACCAGGGTTCAAGCAACAGTGATCCGTACCTAAGGCTCTTCATTACTAAATTGTCCTGATTCTTAGTAAAGCACCAAGAAATTTTTCTTCTACTAAACATATCAAGGATAAGACAGCTTATTAAATTTAAAAAATATGCTGAATTACACTTAGACAAATGATATATAGAGTGTTGGATAATCAAATACATATTTTATCAGAATTGTTTATGATTTTAGCATGAGATGATATACTTTCAAATGGTGATATTGATTTGATCTCTTACTGTTGGTCATTAAGGATAAGATTTTCATGATAGTAGCTGTATAAGAGCACAAGTGTGTTTATTCTGCATGCCAGGATTTTCCAATATTGCATTTTTCCCCCTGAGGGAGAAAACTAGTTGTCCAATAGGTAGGGATATCTAGACTTGGCACGTGGAAAGTAAACTGACGTACTTAATTATTAATTAGAACAAGGAGAAAAAAAAATAAAAGTAATTAAAGAGTTAAAGAACTTCCTGATGGAGGAGTATCCTTGAAATTAAATATTTCCCTATGCAAGTTGACATTTAAAATGTGTTACTTAAGAGAGATAAGAAGAAAATTGTGAGAAACATAACCTTAAATATTTTGGATCACATTTTTTGTGAATTATGCAGCATTTGGCACAAGTTTTAGGAAACAGAAACACTCTGGGGTAAGGATGGTGTTTGTATGCACTTTACGTGAACATGTATGCACAGTTAGTGCAGTTATATTTGTGTATGCTGCACCAGACTTATAGAATATGTCTATGTAAAATTGTTTATATGATACTATTCCATCCCTGGGATTAAATGTTGGCTCTTTGAAATTCATTTTTATTCATGCTTCCATGCTGAACTTACAGAACACCCTCTTGGAGAGCACAAAAATTATTTTAATTCTTTATGGGCAGTCAAAAATGTCCTTGAAGTCACCCTAAAACATCCTTAGAAATGGCATATTGTACTGGACAGAGAGACAGAAAAAAGAAATACAATGAAGCTATATTATCATTGGCTCCCCTTTAAACACACTAAAACTCTCAGAAGAGAGAATTACTGGGGAGAGGGAAGGTGCTGTGTTGGCCCAGGTTGTACAGGATGACCTAATGGATCCTCTCCATCTCTAATTCCTGTGATATTGCAGATCTAAGACATGGAGCCAGGAACTGCATGCAATAAAACATATATGGATACATAGACACACACTTTCTTCTCTTTCTCTATCTCTCTTTTTTTCTCCCTTCCCTGGAGTTCAGCAGAAAATCTCTTAAAATAAACAGAAACTGTGAGAAACTAGGAGAAGTCAGGGACTGGCCCACTTTTGAGAGGCAGAATGTGGAAAGTATGAAGATGCTGATTTGATTATAAAAGCTGGAAAGCAGAGGGGCCAGAGCTGTTTAAACTACAGGCAGTAGTTAAAAGGGGGGAAAAAAACTTTGAAAAAATGGGTGTAACCCTGGGCTTTGATACAACTGGCCTTTCAGCCCCCACTGGAGATTTGCACATCCCCAAGGGAAGCTGTGGTTTGGAATAAGATCGTGCATTTAATTTCACTCAAAGAACTTATTGGACTTGGCACCAAAAGAAAGAATTTGCAGTATATTTTTTGTCATGATTAGTGGCCCCCTCACCACAACATTTGATTATTTTGGAAAGGGAAAAGTTAAATCCTTGTAAAGTTGTGATTTACAATTTGCGAGCATCCAGGTAGGGAGTGTGGCTTCTGCCAGCTTGATCATGGGACCCACATTTTATTCAGCTCATTGATGTGAGAAAACAAAACAGTTCTGCAGGGGGAAGTAGAGTTGGAATTATGTCCCTCAGTTAGTGGGACATAATAGTGTGGAGATTTTCTCTCAGCACTACAGCTTCCCCAGTCACGATGATTTTGGTTTCCTCTGGAACACATAGCAAGAAACTGGCATGGGGCTGGTTGACTTTTCATTGCTGATCTGGTGTTTTCATCAAGTGATTCCTTTGCCCTCAAGTTATGTAAATTTTGAGGCAAAGGAGTTCAAAGGAGTTTCTAATTTTGTACCTGAAAATAATTTTTACTAGACATTTTTTCTCAAGCTTTATAATTAAGACTGGAGATCTTATGGTTATTTTAATATAGACTCAAATATGTTCAAATAGCCAGAAGGGAAGTGAATGACCAACTGGGTACGTTGATGAATGTTTTCCTGGTAGATGTACATCTTTCTCCACAACCGTGACGTTATCCTTGACATTAGGGATGCTGTTTGCAGTAGTACCTTTTCTTTGAACACTCAGCTTTCTGAAATGGTGCCCCCCTGCAATGACTGGAGGAGGGCGAGTGTGAGCTCAGTTTGCTGTAGAGTCTGTTCTAGAGTCCAATCCTGAAGAACAGTCAGGTCTTAAAATACACTGTAAAGTGCACTTGATAATAAAGTCCTCCTCTTCTACTACTTTCAAGTCGTTTAGTGTATTTCTAGTCAGATTCATGCTTGTTGGAAAACCATCTCTTCCATTTCAGGCAGAGCGTTCTCACCAAGATTACTACATGAAAGCTGTTTGCTGAATAATGTCAACACAACAACATCATTGGTGTTATTGGCAAAGGAAAAACACTTTTTTCCCTCTCATTCTGGACTTGGAAAGGAGATGAAGATAAATATAATAATTCCGTTGGTATTTGAGAAGTACTATACTTGTACCAACATGAGCACAGTGCTTAGGGAGTGGATGAATAAGGACAGAGCCTAGCTTCTGATCCCAAGTGGGTGTGAAACTTTAGGCAAACAATTCATCTTCTCTGACCCTCTGTTTTCTCAGTTTGAAGTAAGTCAAACTATCTATTGCAGCTGTTTGTGAAGGGGATGGAAAGAGTTAGTACAAGTATATCTGTGCTGATCCAAAATGATTGACCCATAATATGAATTCAGGAAGTGTTGGCTATTATTGCCAACACTTGTTATTGACCTAATTAGCTGGATATTTCCTGGTTGTCCATTGCAGTAAACTTGGATTAGTTTCTCTACAGAGGTGGAGTTAAGAAATTTGCTTTCTCCTGTTTAGGAGAATGAGGCAGAGGATCACAAGTTCAAGACCAGTTGAGCAACTTAGGCAGAGCTTGTCTCAAAATTACATAAGAGGACTGGGGAGTTAGCCTGGATATAGAGCATTTTCCTAGCTTGTGCAAGACCCTGGATTTGACCCCCTGTACTGTAAGAATAGCACCAACAATAAAATAAAATAAATCTGTTTTTTTTCCACTTTCACTGGCTTTACACTGATACTTCACTGATATTCCAGCAAATCAAAGGCTGTTTTTAAAAATTTTACCCCACATTTACAAAGCTGCTGTGAAATTTGATTCCAAACTCAATTTAGTCAATTCATTCTGCAGTAAGGAGCTCTCTTTCAATTGCCAGTGACAAATCAACTCGAATTTTTCATACATCATTTTTTTCAGGAATGAGGTCCTTTGACTCTTGTATTCCCTTGGCACCATTTCCCTTCCCTCAAATCTTACGTCCTCTCCCTCTCTCTCTCTCTCTCTCTCTCTACTTTCACTCTTTCCCTTCCCATTGTAGTTCTAAATTTTCACTTTGGTGAATTCATTGCAGACAAGCTCTCTCCACATGATAGCAAATATGCATTCTGCATACAAGATCTTAGAGCTAGTAGAGCTAGTAATTCTAGAGAGTACAGACCAACGTGAAGCTGCACAGAGATAATCCTCATGCTGAAAGCTGGAATTTAGCCCACGCACCTGTAATGGATGCCCTCTAACAAGTTACCAGTGTGCTGTTTTTCTTTTACATATACTCTTCTTTATATAGAAACAATTTTGTAATCCCCATATTAAACTAATGCAAACTTCCTGGGTACTATAAGTACATTTACTTTCAAAGCTAAATCTCACTGTGTTACTGCATCCCAGATTCTTCAGGTTCTTTGAAAAAAATTATGTATATATATATATACATATATATATGTATATGTATACACACACACACATATATATGTATATACATTTGTCTTGAGTTCAATAATGATGCAAAAACTTTCACGGTCCACTTATTAATTCCTAAATGGAATTTCCAATTACACTCTCCATAGAGAATGGAAGAAGAAACAATAAATAGATACGTTACAACAATCACTTAGAAGGCTGGGTATTACTCAGTGGTGGAGCACTTGTCTAGTGTGCTTGAGGCTCTGGGTTCAAACTAGTACCATAAAAACAAAGCAACAACAATAACAAAAACAAAACAAAATAAAACAAATCAGCCTAACAAGCAAACAGAAAGAGCACAGCAACTTAGAGAAGGGAGAAGGGAAACAAGTTGCAAAGACCAGGAGCCTTTGGATATCTGTATTTTTTGAACTAAGGTAACAGAACTTATTCTTTATACTCCCCGATCTTTGGACTTTGAGATCTGCTTTCTGAGAGATGCCTGTTGTCCATTGTCTATCATAGCTTCATCTGAGACAGATAAGTGTCCTCCTGTTGTGACAAACTGCCTTGAGTATTTTCACTTCTCTCTCACATTATATCAGTATTCTGGGGACTAACTCTGGGATTAGAATTTCTTAACCCTTTATTTGGCTTTTAATTTTCTTTCATGAACACCCCAAATCACCACAAGAATATTTTTTAAAAGTTTTCACATCTCCTACACATCATCAGTCTAAAATTCACCTGTAATTTTCACCTCTCAATATTTCTGAAATTGGGATGTATGCTACCATCAGTAGTGGCTCAGATGAGATAAAATAAGGTTGTTCCTTAAACCAGTGAATGCCTGGAGCACACCTGGATTCTGGACTTTGAGCTGAAGATTGCTTCTGCAATGACTGTGCTGATATGATGGCCACACTCTTCCTTATACCTTGATGTCAATGCATTCAATAAAACAGGCAAAAGTCCTTCTTACAAAACTCGTCAATTGCAGTGGCTACGAAGATGATGGGACATGATAGAAAAAGTCAAACAGATCCACATGTTACCTTTATGATATTTAAATTTTGAATATTATTGTTAAAAGTATCTTTGATGTTCGTTAATGCATTTTTATTAGAATCAACATGATCTAGAATATCCACTACATTCTTTTTCAAAACATTTATTGATACCACTTGCAGGGACATAATCAATCTTGAATTTGATTCATGTGGTTATGAATGAATCTGGCATTTGAAAAATGTCCATGTGCTAATAAACTCACCAATGCTGCCTGATAATCACTGCTGACTTCTTAAGTTGTCATTTACATGCCATTTTTGGGTTTCATATTTTTATTTTGTGTGATTTTGGTTTTTCCCATGTAATCTGCCGTGTAATCTTTGGCAGATCAATTCTATTCTTCCACAACTTTTCTACTTAATATATTTTCAAAGACAGAGTAGAAACTCATTTCTGAGCCAGGTAACAGCTTATCAGTCTTTTCCCCAACGAGCTTTCTCAGTTTTGTTTCTATTTACTGTATCTACTTCCTTTTTAGCCTTCACTTGATTAACACATTACCGCTCTCTTCCTTAAAACACACCTCTAGCTGGGCACGGTGGTGCACTCCTGTAATCCCAGTGGCTTGGGAGGCTGAGGCAGGAGTATCACAAGTTCAAAGCCAGCCTCAACAAGTTAGTGAGACCTTAAGCAACTTAACAAGACCCTGTCCCAAAATAAAAATGAAAAAATAAAAAAGTGCTGAGGAGGTTGCTCTGTGGTTAAGTTCCCCTGGTTTCAATCTCTGGTACCAAAACAAACAAATAACAAACAAACAAACAACCCCCCCCCACACTTCTATCAAAACTCTCATCAAGAAACAAGCCTGGTATTAGTTTTATTTTGGCATGAATTAAAGTTGTTTCTACTTGGGCTTTCATTGCACGCAGATGCACCTAGGGAAAGCACTTCTCACTGAACAGGCTGGAGGAGTAGACCTCAGCATTTCCATTAAATATGTCTGGTGAAAATACTGCTCTTGCCAATTAAAAATAAGGTTGAGCTTAGAGAATGGGTTAGATGAAGATCTAGAACAGTGCTTACCTAATTCAATCATAAAAATTATCTGGAGTATTAAAAAAAATTTAGTTTTCTCGGCCCCATTCCAGGCTCATTGGGTCAGATTCCTTGGAATAAGGTCTTGAGAATAGTATTTTTTAATGAGCTCCCCAGGCAGATCTTGTGATCAGGCATGTCCATCTAAAATAAGCCATAAAGGGTGTGGTTCAAGCACTAACTGAGATTATTAGGTGCCACAGGATGCTGCTTGATATGCAAAAGGGTAACACTTCAATCTATCTGTTCTGAGTACACATATAGTTGAAATGATCATTGAAATATTTTTGCTTCTCTTAGAGACATATCTTTCTTGTATTGTAAAACTTTAATATATCCAAGAGGTCGAGGTTGCATGCAGATTGGAACTACATAGTCTAAATGAAACTAAACCCCACAATCTAGGACTATGAGGAGTCTGTGGGGGCTGGATACACTGACGTACCCGGGAAAAAAACAGTCCCCTGGCCTTATCTATCTCCTGCATCATAATGTTACTCCAAATGTGATTTTATTTCCTCATTTATCTTACTCTTTTTATTATAATGTTATTTTGCAAGTTTTTCATTATACTAGTGAATGGCAATTTTATTAGCATGATAGACCTGATGTTTAATACCATTTTACTGTTTAACATTTTTATATTTAGGAATTCACTGAAAAGTATTCCAACATGAACTTTTGAATTAGCTAATCATTTGCCTAGGTGATATTGAAATGTTAAAATATATTCCTTTACACGATTTAAATCATGGAAAGTTGTAAACCTATAGCAAGGGGATACTATCAGGGTAATCAAAAATTTTGACAAAAGTTTTATATTAAAGTATGATGGCAACTTATTTAAGTAGAACTTTTCAGTAAGGATTCAACCTACTTGTAATTCATTCAAAATTTTTGATGTCAATGATTTAATTCATGTCTTGCAGGTATGCTATAGGCTAGCTTGGTACCTAAATATTATATTACATTCAGTGTCTGGTTTGAAATCTGTGGCAGTTTCTAGTGAAACCCCTGTTAGCCTGAAAGAGAATGCTCAGGGCCTGAATCATTAGTCCTATGGCTTTCCAGATTGTCTCAAAGAAGGATTTGTGAATCCAATAAAGAGAAAGAGTTAACCTTATTCTCCTAGTTGGCAGAAACTTTGTAGCTTAAAATTACATACTGACTCTGGTGTAGAGACACAAGAAATTATAGAGCAGACACTGTCCAGGACAACGTATAATTTAAAATGTACTAAAGAATGTATACCGCATGGCAAAGTAAGTGAAGTGCTTCTTCAAACATAAGTGTTTTGCATAGAAAGGCAGTAATTATCCACTCCTAGGGAAATGTTTGCATTCATTCTAAATCAATATTTACTATTCATTTCTTGTGTTCAACAAAACAGGAATTTAACTTTTTAAAATTTTAATGAAGCACTAAGACTACAATAATTCTACAATATAATTGTCATGCTATGGAATATTGCTAAATGGTGCTGCTATTTCGAGAAAGAGCAGTGTGAAATGGTAGAGTATCCCTATTTGTGATCTCTTACTTTGGGAACATTCAATTCGAACTCATCCAAGCAGGACGACTCACCAGTTTTTGAAGATAACTTAAGCTGTCTCCTTGGTAAGGCCCTTTACTAGGATCATTCAGATGAGTTTTTGCCTGTGTATTTTTTTCCTTTTCCCCTAACACACCACTTTCTAATAATGATTCTATTTCAATTCAGCTATTGCCCTATTGCCTTTAGGGTGTGTGCATGTGCATGTGTGTGTAAGAAATTCTATGCAATCTTTTTTTTTTAAAGGAAGAAAAGATTTCTTCCACCTGGCTTTCTGAATTCCTCCTTACTGTTTAGTGAAAAAGAACCTCAAGGAAGTTTCAGGATGAAAAGATAAGTAAGTAGGAGACATGAATACAGTACTCTGAGACAAGACTGAAGGTGTCCAGCATGCTTTTACTTATGGAGCTTATGATCTGATTTCATGAATTTTCCTTGGAAAATGATTACCATTTTTTTTTCAAAGACAGAGGACAGTGAGTGAGAGAGAGAAAATTAATTTTATTTAGTTTTTCATGTGGCTTTCGTTGCTCTGACACTTTGTTGTGTACGTGGTGCTGGGGTTTGAACTCGCACATGCCAGGCAAACACTGTAACTCTCGAGCCACCGCTCCAGCCCCACAGTTTTTAAAAATTTATCACATAAATTAAAAAGGAACCAGAAACCATCTCACTTCATCTTAAAACACTAGTATTCTTCTGCACTAGTTACAGTAACAGTGATCACTTTCCCCCTGAGATTCAGGTCTGGACAGAGCCCATAGTGTTATATTTCCAAATGCCACATAAATGCCCAGGCTTTCCACTAACTTATGATACTGCCTGCCACTTCTGAGTAAAGTTTAGGATTCAAGGTTTTCTCTTGATCTTTTGTTTCACTTTGGGCTTTGTTTCTTATTATTTTGAAGATAGGTGAGAAGAGGGGGCATCTCTTCAAAAATCTCACCATTCCTAGTAGGCTTTTCAGATTTTATATGGATTACCTTATCTGACGTTAAAACTTACCCATTACTGTTTATTTTGAGATTCACAGATTCTTTAATATCCTCATATCATTTAGAATGAGATTGGGAACAAGGGAGGAGACAAAAGAAAATTATATATTTTTGCAATTTCATAGCATAGTTCATGCCGCTTCTCTGCCCTGATTCGTGGAACAGCAGTTATGGATGGGTCTGTCCTGAAGTTCCCTCTCTGCTTTCCTGACATTCATAATTCATGCATGCTCTCTGAGTGAATTACTCTTCCATATACACTCTGGGGACAAATAATATCATTTATGTATTGTGATTGCTACTCTATTTCATCTTCCTTTTTATTGACAAGAAACAAGGGTGTTGCTTGTAGTTATGGAAGTAAATTGGGTGCAGAAATTGTTCTTCCCTTTCAGAGAGAGCCACCTTCTTCCTGCAGGAAATGCTGTTGTAAACTGTGCTGTTACAAATGGTGTGTTAGTCCTCAAGATATTCCCCTCTAGATGTATGAAGTAACAAAGTGTTCCCTTTGCATTCAGTGGAGACGGCCAATGAGAAAGCAGGTGGTTAAGGACATGTTCCTAAAGTCTGGAAAATCATTGGGAACTAAAAAGGGAACTGAAGTAGACCGGAAGGAACCTCTTGAGGGTCATTTAAAAAAAAAAAAAAAACAGAAACTGATTATGAACAGAGCTTTTACCTGAGGAACTAGAAGGGGCCAGCAAACCCATTCTACTGCACTCCAGTTAAGTGTCTAATACTGGAGATGTTTTCTGCTCAGTCCATAAAGGATAATGAGAAGGCTTTGATGGCTTCAGAGAAAGTTGTTCTGTGGCCTCTCACAAAAACATGATCTGAGTGTAAGTGGCAAATGCTGGCAAACCCCACAATGGAAAGGGGCAATGCCAGTTAGGTAAGGCAATTACCTTGTTAATTGCATAGGAAACTAGTCCTGGTGTGAGTTTGTATATGAGGGAAAAATCAAAGTGAGGGGTATCAGAGTGCAAAACCTGAAATCTCATTTACTTAATATGAGGCCTTCCAGAGACCTTGGAATTGTCTGTGATTTTTCTCCAATGTGATAATTATATAATGTAGGTCAAATGAAGGATTAATATGCATTCCTTGTTTTGTTGTATTTTATTATATTTGAATTAGAAATAATTTCTTATCTTATTTTGTGTTAAAAGCATTACTTGTCCTCTCATGCTGAAATCAGTTCTGAGATTATTTTTATATTTCACTACCTCCAATTCAAGTAAAGAAAGGTTTCATGAATCATTTAAAAAAATAGAAGATGAACATTCATGTTGAAGTATTTATGTAAAGTTGGTAATGAAAAAAAAACAGGTTTTGTTAACTTTTTTTTTATGGTGTCTTTGCCACTCTTAGCAAAAGCCTAAAACCCTCCCAGGGACACTCTGAGGACACTCACACTTACTTTGTATTCAATATTTCAGAATATGAGATTCTTACATTGAATAAGAGGATGGTTGAATATTTACATCCATACAGATACTTTCTTATGTAGTTAATAAGCTCATCCAACCAAGAATGAAGCAACACTTTCTGCTGGGCTGTAGGCAAGCACTGATTAATCAGTCAATTGCTTAACAAACTTGGAACATCTTCTTGACCTGACACCCAAACAATTCTCTAGAGTTAGCTCAAGCAAGACATCTTCGAAAGAATGAAGAAAGCTAGTAAGTGCTCCCAGACTTACTTTATTTTGTTCATGCTTCAACTAAAATTAGCTCCACTGTATCAATATGTGAAATAAAGTAGCCTTGTGTAAGAATCAAATGATGATGGCCTTTGAATAAGTGATCTGAGAAAAGAGGAGTCTAGAATGCAAGAATTATCCTGAACTATTCATAGGAAGCATAATATTCCCATTTCCCATTTAGGCACTTACATGGATGCACTGCTACCATTCTCTCTGGGTCCTTGCACTGCCGACCAGGATGACACACTGCAGATGGCAGGATGGGGCACTAAACCAAACCTGGTCAGCACCCACATTGGACTTGCTGCAGGCTCTGGTGCTGTATAGTCGAAAACCTTTCATGAAGAGGAGCCTCCTCCTATGATTATTTCAATATATATGTAAGTGGTTCTTAAATGTTTTAGTATCAGGACTCTGTTAACAAAATTATGAAGATATGTAATAATTTCATGTTATACTTATCAGTATCACCATACCAGAAATTAAAACTGAGATTCAAAATACTTATATTTAAAAACAATAGTAAATCCACTACATGTTAACCTGGATATTTTTTTTCATAAAATATTATGTTCCAAAACAAAACATATTGAGTAAGGAGATTGTTTTATATTTTGATAAATCTCCTTAATTACTGGGTTTTCATGTTTGCATCTTTATTCAGTTTGTTGTCAACATTAAATTTTTATGTAGAAAACTTCTCTATATAACCAAGAGAGAATGAGTGAAAAAAGCAAAAACATCTTCATATTACTATGCAAATAACTTTGATCCTCTGGGATCCAAGAAAGGATCTTAAAACTTCTCAAGTAGCCACATGTTTCATAATACTAATCTTATAAAATGTTGAATTCACATATCAATCTGTATTTCCCAATTCACATGTTCCGTGTACCTAGAACATACTAGGTGCTCAATAACACTCTCTTCCAATGATTTTTCTCCGATGGAAAATGAATCATTCATATTTATACCTTGGAATTTAGATAGCTTCCGATTTTAATAATCTTCTATGTGTACCTGGGTGATCATGGTAAATATTCTCTTACCCTGGATCTCTTCTCAGGGAACAGTAATCACCTTTGAAGAAGGTTAAGGAAGAAATGGGGAAGATAATAAAAATGGAAAACAAAATAGGTTCTTGGGTTTTTAAGGGTACATACTTATATTCCTGAGACTCTGTATTTCTGTATTTCTTCTGAAATAGCTAAGCTTTGTGAGTTCTAAATATTTTCAGAAATATTCTAGTTTCGGGGATGGGGAGCGGGGAGGGTATATGAAGAACTCATAGGAGTCTGGTGATGGGGAAGATGGGGGAACCATCCCAGAAGCCGATGTTATTCCTACACTAGATACCCATTTAACACATGAGTTCTTCTGGGGGAAACTGCAATAGATGAAACCCATAGTAGCTTATCCATGCGTTAGCATTACCCCTGGTTAACAAAGTTTATACACATTGATTGCTACAGTTTTGACAATGTTTCTCCCTCATCTGTATCCTGTATCGCAATATACTTCTAATAAATGTGGAAAAAAAAAGAAATATTCTAGTTTCAAGTGAAATAGGGTATTTAGAAAGAGTGCTGTGTGACGTGGATGAGCTAGGACTGCGGGGCACATCTGGAACCCGCTGCTGTTTCGTCATCTAATAATCGATGTATTATAGCTCAGCTTATAAACACAAATTCCATAATTTTCAGATCTTAGAGCTATCTGTGAATAGCCAAATTAACCTATCCAAAGAATTCAAAGTCTTGCTGAAAAATTAACAAGCATTTTCACAGTTTGAAATTGCAATTTTGATAATGCAGGTATTAAGACTGACACTTTTCATTCCCTCATTTAGCTAATGCTTATTGTTTACCTACTACATGCTATGGAAAAGGAATGCACTACAACATATGGTTTCTGCTTTCAAATATCTTATGGTGTAATGAAATAAAACTAGAAAGCCTGACAATTAATGAAACAAAGTAATGGATATTAGGAAGAACAGGATGGTTTTAGAATACATAAAAGGGGATTGAACCTAGTCATGTAGGAAGAGTGAAATTTTCCAGGGAAAGTAAAGACCCCTTAGCAATGAATGAATTTGGCCTGGTTGGAATAAGTATGGAACCAGGAAAATACACCAACCTCAGGGCAAGTTGAGGGCGTGTAAGTTTATTTGCTAATTTGAGAGAATTTCTGATGGCTGGAGTGAGGAGTGTTTAAGGCAGTAACTGAGGGATTAGTAATGTGAACAAGGAGAAGGTGAGGGACTGGAAAAGAAATTGCAATTGCTTTTGAAATGATTATAAGTCTTTAAAGGGTTTCAATTAAGACATAATCACAAGTGAATTTGAATTTTACCAAGTTCACTCTGGCTGCAATATAGATACAAAAACCCCAGACTAGCTTTGAGATGGTTGTACTGATCGTAGCAAGAAAAGGGATGGAGGTTTCTTAGGGCAGCAGTGGAAACAAGCTCAAGACATTGAGAAAGGTGAATGAACATACTTTAATAGACGGTGCTTAGGCAGGGATGGGTTAAAGAGGAAAAGTTAGCGTTATGTTTAGGTTCCTGAACTGAGCAATTGAACAACTGGAGGAGTAATACACTGCTGCAGATGTGGGAGAAACATAATGAATTTAATACTTTTGAGCTATTCAAGTGGAGATGTTGAATAAGACATGCATCATTGGAATCCACTAGATTATGAAATCCATTAGTTTCATGGCATTATGGAATTCACTAGATTAGGGAATCTACTAGACTAAACTCTTTAAATGAAAAAGTTTACTTCTTATTTGCTATCTATCTGTCCACATAGATATAAATCCTATTACACATCTGATACACATTAGAAATTCACTAAATATTTATAAAAATGAATTAACAAATGACATGAATAAAGAAATATGTAGGTCAGAGATTTGGAATGGTTATGTTGGTTTGGAAGTCATTAGCAGGTGGGTGATGATTAAGTCATGAAAGTGGTTGCATTAACCTAAGTGGATAATGTAGAGTAAAACTGAAAAGGACATTAGAAGGTATCTGGAGGGTTGGAGCAGTGGCTTGTGGTGGTGGCATTTGTGTGTCATGTGCGAAGACCCAGGTTCAAACCCCAGCACCACTTATACAACCAAGTGTTGGAGCAATGAAAGCCACATGAAAAACTAAATAAAACTGATTATCTCTCTCTAAAAAAAAAAGTATCTGGAGGAAGTGCAACATTTTTTAGTAATTTAAGGAATAGACAGAAATAAGTTAATAAGATAAAAGTAACTTAAAAATAGATGAAAATGAACCCATAAAAACTATGGAAAAGGACAGTGAGATAATTATATCAATCAAAATTCCTTTTATAGACCAAAAGGCAACAACATTTGAATTTATTGAAGAATATCTGAAGGAAATAGAATTGGGGAGAATATGAAAAACTGTGTTTGGAACATACATATGATCACAGTGAACTGCAGAAAACTGAATAGCATAAATGATAACAAATATAACGCATGAGGAATTGATGTGTTGGCTCTCAATGCCAGGGAGTAAGATGATTTCTCTCTATGGTTCCATTCTGACTTAAGGAAGCCTTTAGGCTTTAGAAGAAAATATTTGATTGGCTTAATCACTCTTATAGCATTGTCCTGTTTTTTTTTTTTTTGGGGGGGGTGGAATTCTGTTCCTTCATTTTCCATAATGGGAAGCAACCATGGCCTTTTACCAAGCTTTCTCCAAAGGGAAGCAGAGATGCAAAAGCATGGG
Source organism: Aplodontia rufa (assembly GCA_004027875.1). Classification (NCBI taxonomy): domain Eukaryota; kingdom Metazoa; phylum Chordata; class Mammalia; order Rodentia; family Aplodontiidae; genus Aplodontia; species Aplodontia rufa. Next base: position 85,015 of record PVKS010002319.1, read on the forward strand.
AAGAGAAGTGGGTCCTGGCTTGAACAACAATAAATGGGGGAGATCATCATAGGACAAAAGATAGAAAATGTGGCAATCTGCTAAATACCTACAAGTTTAGATAAAGTTTGAAAGCAGAGGCTTATTCATTAGCAGTCGAAATAAGACTTAGGCAAGAGTAGTGTAAGTAGAGCAGCAGTGCTGGAACTTACTGGAGTGAGTTAAGCAGTGTGAGTTCAGCGAGAGAGTTGGATGAGTTAATGTAGACAACTATTTTAAGAAGTTTGGCTTATAATAATACAAGAGTAAATTTGCTTTATGATTTGGAAACATTCAGAATGGTAGGGAAACAATTTGCCATTAAGCAGGGATTTTCTAGTTCTGATGGTCAGAGTAAGAGCTATGACACTTGCAAGACCATAGGTAAATTTCCATATTGGGGCAATTATCCTGACACTGCAATCATTTGTTCTATTTGCAGGACATCATTAACTTGCCCAACTCTGTAAATGACTTTGTTTTTGCCTTTTAAAGTCTCAGCCACTTGATTTATCAATTTAATCATCATTGTATACTGTTATTGCATTTAATATTGCTGTCTCTAAGTTAGAACCCACAACATTGGCTATTTAACAAGGATTACAGAGATCTGGAGTTCCAGATACATACATAAATCTTTTTGTCATAAAAATAGGAAGAAATAGGAATTCAAGCACAATGGAGGCAGGGAGATATTTTATTCCTCATAGTAACAACCATATTATTGGGCATGAGATGGTGCCTATGCTCAGGGGATACTGATTGATTAGTCTATTGATATTTTTTAGAACATCGACCAAATGACATTGACCTACAAATCTCAACAAGTAAAGAGTTTTATTCCTTGAAGTTTTATTCATTTATCCTTTGCTTCTTTTTTATCATTTTCATTATGCAAAATTGTTCTAAAATGCATGAAAAATGTGTGTTTTGCATTTTAAGATAGAATAAACTTTTAGATTGGAAACATTGAAAACAAACTGAAGCCAATGAAAAGTGTATTTTACTGCTTTATATCTAAAAATGGCACTGACCAATTTGAAGTATTTTTAAAACCTGTATATTCAGGCAACTTGCATACCAAAATGAACATTGGTGAGCTATAAAACCTTGAAAAACAGGGATTATAATGGAAACAGTAATTGACCCTTAAGTACAACATCAAAAATACAATACTATATAATACAAAGCCCAGGGCTTGGGATCCCATCTCTGCTCTAACCTCAGACTGGCACACTAACCCAACACCACAAGGCCAACTAATAGTTATATTTTAAGATGTTTTCTTCTTACATGGCAGGGAAAGTGGATATGTGGTCCAATAGCCACATGCAGCTAAGTTTCACAGACCTATACCCAAATATCTTAATAAACTCACTCCAGAGTCAATACACTGTAAAATGGTTAGACTTGCTTGCAAAATAAGTTTAATAAGAAGAAAGAAAAAAGCTATCTCTGGATTGTGCTGCATTGATCTTGGACTTGGGACATGTGACATTGCACCACAGGATGCAGTGAGGGTAGAGTGACCAACTGTGAGGAAATCTGATGGAATTACGAGAAATGCTCTAGAAATATTTCAAGTTGTGTTCAGCTTTGCTCTAGTTTGTAGTTGGTCCAGTTTCCTATTTTCCAAGCCACAACCATCCATTTTTGTCATGAAAAAAAGCAACCTAAATTAAGAAGAAAACTTCAAGCATTAAACTTGATTAATAAGATATGAAGGGTAAATTCAGATTCTAGGTTTGAACCTGCATGAAGGCAAAGAAGAAATGTGTGTGTGTGTGTGTGTGTGTGTGTGTGTGTGTGTGTGTGTGTGTGTAAAGAATCTCTATGTCTATCTATCTATCTATCCATCCACTTATCTATCATCTATCTACCTAGCTATCTACCTATTATCTCTATTATGATGAGGGGATGGGGTTAATGCAGTTTGTTGCTAAATCAAGTTTATAAAGTCTTTTCATTTTAAAGTTGAAATATGTGAGCATTGCCAGCTTGGCTTTTTTTAGATACTTCCAAAGAATTTGTCAGCTAAGAATAGTCAAGATTTTGCCTTTTAATATGTAATCTACTTATGCAATTCTCAACAGGCTGTGTTTATCAAGAAGCAATCAGGAGGACTATTTGGTTTTTCCTTGTTGAACATTCCATTTCTCTTGTTGCCTTTCTAACTACTGAGCTTGACAAACTCAATATGAGTGAAAAGTTGATGTCTGTGTTTATGCTACCTTTTCATCTATACTCTTTCACCAAGATGTTTAAAAAGATTTGGAGAAAGGAACCTGGAAGAAGGTTTGAATTTGGTCAGAGTATTTTCTTTGTGAGAGTTTTCAGACCGTTTTGGAAGTGTTATCTATTTTGGGACAGTGATTTTACTAATTACAATTAAATGTTATCTTTGTACAGTGATATGAATAACTGATACATGGCTTAAAATTTCAGAGGTTAAAAATAATTTCTCAATGCAGCATTTCTTCAAATACTAAGATATATCTTGGATAACTTTGTGATATATATTACCCATTCTACCATTTTTTCAATATCAGGAAAAGAGTAAAAGCCCCCTCCCACCCACATGTTTAAACACATATACACACTTTCTTTCCCATTTTCTTTTACTTATTCCTTTTCATTCCTTTTATTTCTTTCATATACTTCATTCTATTTTATACTGTGCATTAGATCACTTTCCAGGTTTATTACAACTATACATAAGTAACTATGTTGTGATCCAAAATTTAAAATATTAATTTATGCTTTTCCTTTTATTTCTTTACAAACCTTGATCATTCCCAGAGAAGTTAAAGGAAAGGAATAACACATTTAAAGGTAAAGTAAAAATGAGAAAGTATTATCTTCTTGGTTTCAAATGCTTTTTCTTTTGGGAAAGTAGAAAGAACTCAGGACCTGAGCACTACATTTGAAAAACTACTTAAGAAGTAAAAAGCTAAGGTGTCCTTTGCCATTGTATAGAATCTTTTCAGGCCTGGGACGGGACTGGAATCAAACATTGAACACTTAGAGTAGGTGGGTCCGTGGGAAAATAATGAAGCCCTGTGTTTCTCTTTTTGGCTGTTTCTAGATGGATGGAACGAAGGATACCCAAAGGAGAGAGAAAGTGTGGCAATAATAACCCCACAATAGGACTGTGTCTGACTACAAGCTTACAAAGAACCAAAGTTTTAGGAGAGGGCACCAAGAGTCAGGTTCATGGCCAGGATGAGAACTTTTGAGATGTCTAGGGCCCTGGTCTTAACCCCTAGTCCATACTTCTGAGTCCTGCCTCCAAAGTCCATTCAGGACTGGTGATTTTCTTTTCCTCTCTTCCTCCTCTGCTTCCCCTGCTATCGCAGAGCAAAATCCTGATATTTCCATAGCCCACTCAGCCATATCTCTGAGGGTCCATTCCTATGTCATTTTCCCCCCTTTGACTATATGTAAGCACAGAATTATATCATTGTCATGTAGTACAAAAAATTCTCTCATTCAACTTGGGACACATTTTATAGCCCACTGTCTTTATTTTTTTATTGGAGCACTGTAATTATACCTTATGGATTTATTATGCCAGATTACTTGTACATGTATGTACCATAATTTCATCAATCCCATTCCCCAGTGCTTTCCCTTTCCCTCTCTTTTTCCCTCCCCTTAGTCCCTCTGTATTACTCTACTAATCTCCCTTATATTATTATTACTGCTATTATCATTATTATTAGTATCATCATCATCATCATTTAAATCAGTGCAGCATAGTTATATTAAAAAGTGAGATTCATATTCATACATGTACATAGCACAATAGGGTGGATTTTGTTTCTCCATACTTCCCTTGGTCTTCCTTTTCCCTCCCTCTCAATTCCCTCTTGATCCCCTTCCTTTACTGTATTGGTCTCTCTTATCCTATTTTTGATAAATCCCTTTTTTATTCCTTTTTATCTTTCACTAACTTCCATATGTGAGAGAAAATATTTGACCTCTGACTTCTGAGTTTGGCTTAGTTCACTTAGCATAGTGTTCTCCGGTTCCATTCACTTAGCAGCAAATGTCATGATTAGATTCTTCTCTATGACTGAGTAAAACTTGTGTACAGATACCACATTTTCTTTCTCTATTTGTCAGTGGACACTTAAGCTGGTGTGGACACCATAGCATGCCTGTTATGAATTGCACTGCTATGAACAGTGGTATGAATGTCTCACTATACTGTACTGATTTTAGTTCTTTTGGGAAAGAAGTAGTGAGATAGGTCATATGGTGGTTCAATTCTTAGCTTCTGAGGAACTTCCATTCTAATTTCCAAAGTGGTTGCACTAATTTGCAATTCCATCAAGAATGTATGAGTGTTCTTGATTCCCCACATACTCACCAGTAGTTAGTGGGTTATTTTCTTGATGACTCACATTCTGACTGGAGTGAGGTGAACTCTCAGTGTATTTTTTTTTTTTACTGCATTTCCTTGATTGCTAAGGAGTTTGAACCTGTTTTCATATGTTTGTTGGCTATTTGTATTTCTTCTTTTGAGAAATGTCTGTTCAGTTTGTTTACCCATTTACTGATTGTAGTCCATGGTCTTTTGGCACCAAATCTAAATGGGAAAGGGGCACAGGTCTCCCCACACGTAGATTCACAGTTAACCTAGGGTTGCTCTTCTTTCTTCGTCTGGCGCATAACCAAGTGTAGGAGGAAGCAGAGAATTGAGAATCTTTCTTTAGGCCGCACTTGTATCTTTCTAAGTATATTCTCTGATCCTCTAGGAAATTTATCTTTTATTCTAATAAGTGATATATCAGTTCTAATTCATTAATTAATACATTTTCTCTTACCTGAGGATTATGTCCTTGCTCCCTCTTGACAACTGAGTTAAAAATAGACTTGTGTTTGAATTTGTTTGAATTACTTTTTCTTTAAGTTGAGGCATCTCTTTCCTGAGGTAAAAATACAAAAGACATAAAATGAATCATTGAGGAGAGTCCACGGGCCCAAGAAAAGGTATAGAACACACGCGAATTCACTGTTTTAGTCAGCTTTGTATCACTGAAAGAAAATATCTGACAAGAACAATATAGAGTAGGAGAAGTTTATTTTGACTCATGGTTTCATAGGTTCATATGACAGCTGGTGGACTTCTTAGCTCTGGGGATGGGATGAGGCAGAACATCATGGTGGAAAGATGTGATAGAGGAAAGCATCTCAGAATACGACAACTAGGAAGGAGAGAGATAAAGAGAGACAGAGAGAGAGAGAGAGAGAGAGTGGGTGAACTCTGCTCTGCTCAGCAGGGGTGAATATATAAACCCCCAAAACACAACCCAAGTGGCCTATCTCCTCTAGTCAGACTCTATGTGCCTACAGAAACCACCAAGTTAATCCATAACAGTGGATTTCATCAACTGATTAAATTACACCACTCATAATTTAGCAATTTCACTTTCTTGCATGGTCTCACACATAAGCTATTTTTGGCAGGGCGGGGGATGTCTTATATCTAAAGCATAAAATTCATGTTTCAAAATGTTGCCACACAACTATTTAGGCAGTTACTTATTTAATACCAGACTCTGCTAAAATGTAAGCTGTTTTTCTTTTTCCATTTTTTAATTGATGCATTATAGTCATACATAATAATGGGATTTGTTGTTACATATTTGTACATGCCCAGAATATAACAATATATTTAATCAATATCACTTCACCAACACTCTCCCTTTCCTTCCCTCCTCTTGCCCCCGGCCCCTTTACTGATCTCCCTCCCTTTTTAAGAGATACCTGTCCCTACAGTCTCCACCTTTCTTTTCCTGTTTTTTTTTTTTTTAATCTAGCTCCCATGTTTGAGAGAAAACATACCTGACCTTTTGACTTTGGTTCATTTCACTTAATATAGTGGATGGAGATTTCTTTGTACATTGTCTGAAACATGGTAAATACTTATTAAATAAATCAATAAATAAAAAGAGAAAATTAAATGCCTAAAACTAAATTTTGTTACTATTTTGAGGCATGTCCTACCCTGTTGATTTACTTTATCCATTGCTAACTTTGTAAACTACTGATTGCAACCAATGTTGGTAAGTTTTTTTATCATGTTTTAAAAAGCTTAATCCATCCTTAATGCAAAATTAGATGAATGAGATGCAGTAATTAGACTTTTTAAAACCATAGTTTATCTGAGTGAGATTTGAATAATCAATTAAGGGGAAAATAGTCATTTCTATTAATGGAGAATTTCTGGCAAATTGATTGATCTATTCAAGTTTTTTTTCTTTCTTCTTTTTAAATTATAACTATACAAGATTGTAATGAGAAACAGAAGACTTATGGAAACTTAACTTTGTTCATAGTTCTGAGTATTAGTTATTAAGTTTCTTCAAAGAATTTTTTAAAGTTTGTACTTTATTCTTGACTCAAAGTAAAGATTTAAGGTGAGTTCACTTTTAATTCTTCTTTGAAATACTCTTTAAAACTGTTTCAAAAACAATTACCTGCTAAAAATTCCTACTCCCTAGGTTATTGTACCTGAATGTAGTTCTCATTGACCTAAATGGAGGATAAATGTGTGTTGCTGAAACGATAGAGTATTTCTATTGTGTGTGACAAAAGTATATGCAACAGAGGTCACAAAACCATGCATTTCCACCCTAGCAAGAAAAGTAATTCAATTCTGCAACTGAAAGCTAGAGTTAATATTTATTTTCAACTATATAGAACATGTAGATTAAAAGGGGAAAACATTCCCATTTTTGTCAATAATTTTATAAAGATAGACTGTAGGCTTCCTAGATAGAGATGTGTGTGTGTGTGTGTGTGTGTGTGTGTGTGTGTGTGAGAGAGAGAGAGAGAGAGAGAGAGAATCTGAGCAATCTACATATTTAAAATAAATTAAAGCTTTTGAACTTCTACTGAGTTCTGTTTAGTTCCATAACCCTTTTATTGATTGGAGTGCTTGTGTTTTTGGTGCTGAGTTTTTTGAGTTAGTTGTATATTCTGGATATTAGTCCCATCGAAGATGTAGCAGGTCATGATTTTCGCTGTAGGTCCACTGTAGGTCCTCTCTTGATGCTCTTAACTAATTCCTTAGCTGTGCAGAAGCTTTTCAATTTAATGGCATCTCATTCATTTATTCTTGGTTTTAGTTCTTGGACTATGAGAGTCTTGTTAAGGAAGAAGGTGCCTACCCCAATATGGTGGCATGTTGACCCTATTTCATCTTCTAATAATTGTATGGTTGCTGGTTTTATTCCTAGTTCTTTGATCCATTTTGATTTAATTTTTTATGCAGGGTGAGAGATAAGAGGTATATGAGAAAGCAATCAGAGAAATGCAAATTAAAACTGCACTGAGATTACACCTCACACCAGTCAGAATGACAACAATGAAGAATATGAACAAGAACAGATGCTGAAGGGGTTGTGGGGTGAAAGGAACAGTAACACACTGTTGGTGGGACTGCAAACTGGTATAGCCACTCTGAAAAGCAGTGTGGAGACACCTCAAAAAATTAGTGATTGAACTATCATGGAACCCAGCTATCCCACTCTTGGGTATTTTCCCAAAGACCTAGAATTGGCTTATTACAGAGATACAGTTACATCAATGTTTATAGCAGCTCAATTTATGATAGCTAAATTATGGAAACAACCTAAATGCCCTTCACTGGATGAATGAGTCCAAAAACTGTGGTATGTATATATACAGTGGAGTTTTACTTAGCCATTAGAAAGAATGATATCATGGCTTTTGCAGGTAAATGGGTGGAAAAGGAAAAAATCATGCTGAGTGAAACAAGTCAAACCCAGAGACTTAAGGGTCCAATGTTTTCTCTCACATGTGGAAACTAGAGTAAAACCTAAGATAGGATGAACGCTAGTCTAATTTATTTAATTAAGAGACCCACTAGATTTTAAGAAACTCATAACATGTGGGAACTATATTTTCAAGGTGGGGGGGGAGAGAGGGAGGAAAAAGAGGGGTGATTAATATTGTAGAGTACATTTGACTCCCATGATAAACTCAAATTTATCTAGTGAGGCGTATAAATCTAGGAATTTCAATGTTTAAAATACATGTATATGGTTCTTTACATCTGTAACTTGGGGGAATTACAGAGAAGACATGAGATTAGGGAGTGGGGGAAGGAGGGGAGATCCTGTACAATGATCAGGTTTAAGCTACTCTGTCATTAGGTATACATGTATGAATGTGGAGCAACAAATCCCTTCATTACATAAGATGATATTGACCATTAAGAAAATAAAAAATAGGGACTGAAGCAGTGGCTCAGCAGTTATGGCACTTGTTTGGCATGCACAAGGATGCGAGTTCAAACCCCAGTACCATGTACACAATGAAGTGTGAGAGCAATGAAAGCCACAAGAAAAATTAAGTAAAATTGATTCTCTGTCTCTTTGTCCCTCTTTCACTGCCTTTCTCTCTTTAAAAAAGTAATAAATAAAAAATAAAAACAAATGTTAGCAGAAAAGAAAAAAAAGATAAATAAAAGCAATTTATAATGTCTCAAAAGTGGAGGAAGCCTTTTCCAATAAATCACCTGCCATCAGTGGGAGGTTGTTTGCTCTTCTTCATTCTGGATCTAGTTTTGTTGTTCATCTCCAGGAAAATGTCAATTTACTCATTCAGACATAGATTCTTGAACAATGTAAAATGCAGCTTTGAAAAAAGCACAAATACTTATTCAAAATACATTAGGAAAAACTATAGTTAGTAAATAGGTAATGTTTTAAATATTAGGTATCTCCCAAAGTCTCATGTGTGAGTTGATGCAAGAAAATTTAGAGGTGAAATGATTGGGTTATGAGAACTTTAATTTAGTCAGGGCATTAATCCACTGGTAAGGATTAACTGGGTTGTAACTGTAGGCAGGTGGGGTGCACCTGGAAGAAGTGCATCATTGGGAGTGTGCCTATGAGACATCTAGTTTGTGAGTTGAGCTTAGTCTCTTTCTTTGCTTCCTGCTGCTCTTGTCACTCTTCTGCCAAGATGCTCTGCCTCACCTAATACAGAGAGATAGAGTCAGCCATAATGGACTGAGATGTCTGAAACTGTGAGCCCCAAATGAACTTTTCCTCCTTGAAAACTGTTCTTGTCCGATCTTTTAATCACAGCTGCAAGAAACCTGGCTAAAACGTATGTATTATGTTCTTGTTGTATCACTTGTATACTAATTTTTCTTTATAGTAGTCTCTTCATATAGTTGAAAACTAATGTTCCAGAAAGAAAATTATGTGGAATATTGAGCAGTTGACCAATAAGTATTGTCAGCAGAGAAAGTCAGTTGAGATGATTTGGTATTTTGAAAATAATTACCTAATGTCCTGCTTTAATCTAAGTACCTAAAGAGAAGAAACTCCCTTAGACGTTTTTATTGATGTTTATATGTTAAGATAATTATAGAGATTTTTTTTGTAAGACTATTTGGCTTTGAATTTTGCTTGTATTTCTCATATTGATCACTCAAAAAGGAAAGTATATTAGATGTGCATTAATATTTGGAATTCTTTAAGAAAGTAGTTGATAAAAAGAAAAACAACAGATAAATGGATGCCATTTCAGTCTTGGATAGCAGATCACATTACAATAATGTTTCAGTCTGTGGTGACCCTGACATTGCTAAAGCAGTCACCATGAAGCAAACTTAAAATGCAAGTTTTAGCAAAGACCACAAAACACATAATTATATGATTGTTTTCTAACTGTTCCCTATTGTTATGCGCACTTGTCCTGGCTTTTAAGTTCTGAAAGAGAAAGCTAGGCCGAAAGTTTGTTTTTTGAGGCATATATTTTAGGTGTGTGCTGATTAAAAAAAAAGTCATGTTCCTTTCCTTCCTGAATTTCTTTTCTTTTGATTTGATGTTTCCTAAGAGTATTATCATTTCAGGAGAATAACTGCAACCCTTTCCATGACCTGTAAGTGTCATTCTGTAGGCAGGCTCTGAGAAAAATTAAAAGATTCCTATTGAAACAAGTATGCGCCCATTCTTTCCCTTCCTCAGGCTTAATCTCTGGAGGGGAGCCCTACCAAATCCTGTCATCAAGATTTGGCAAATCCGGAAACTGCTAATGGATATAACCCGCCACCAGGTTATTTATCACCTTGTTTTGTTTTGTTTCTTTTTAAAACTTTCTCTTCTTCTGGGTGGGTGGGGGAGGGGCATGGAAGAGGTGGGTGGGAGGTGGGAGAAGGAAGGAATATTGAGAAGGATGTAGGGAAACAATCAACAGTGTAACACACTCTTTACCTGCCTCCCCCCACCGGAAGTCAAATAATACTTATGCAATCACTTCATTCAGGAAAATTCACAATCATATATTTATATATATTTGTAAATATGCATATGTATATGGACATTTGTATCTGTTACAGTAGCATAATATAGAAGAATCAAGAGACTGGGGTATGGGTAATGTGGGGTAACTATGGTTTAGGATCAAAAGCATATCAGATTATTATTTTATATGCACTTATGATTGTACAACTTGACCCCTAAATTAAAAAAAAGTGAGTGAAGAGCAAAAAGAAAAGATATTCTGGAAGTGTAAATTTGGTATGGGGGACTATAAAAGAAGATTATTTAAAGAAATATAAAAACACATTTCACCAACCAACCAACCAACCTTCTCTTCTTTTCCCCTGCTCTCAGCCCCTGCCCCTAACTTCTCACTCCACTCTGTAAGTCTACAACATCCAGAACATTAGTCTTCAATAATCATAGCTCTGAGAATCTGGTACTAGCTAATTCTACCACTTATTTATACAGAATTTAAATAATGTCACTAAATATTCTGAACATGCAGTTACTTATGTTTTCTGTTTTTTCAATTTTGTTTGGTTTTGGTTTTTTTTTTTTCTTTTAATATGGGGGGAAAGGAATCAGAAGCTACCAGAGAGGTCTGACCTTTTTCTAAGCATTATTTCTTCTTTGTGGTGAAAGGAAAGAACATTTGTTTTGGCTGGAACATAACGAAATCCCATTAAACAAAACGGAGAATATTCTTACCCCCAGAGGCCAGGCTAGTTAGGACATCCTAACAAATACTAAGAATTTTAGCCTGCTTACTCAGTGCAATGGGAAGACACTGACATTTAATCAGGAGAAGGGGGAGAGAGGACCTGTGATGAAGATAGCCTTGCATTTGGAGAGAACATCTGGTTGTGGTATGGAAAATCACATTGAATATAAATGAGTACCTTTGATAAGAGGTTGTTGCAGTAGCCCAAGAAAGAGAGAATGAGGGTTTGGGTTGGGGCAGTGGAGGAAAAGGAAAGAACAGAAAGGTGTCAATACATGTTTATGTACTCTGGAATGGATATGGGGGAGTTTGAAAAAAAGTGCTTTATAAAATGCTCCTTGCTTACTGATTTGTACAATTGGCATTGTGTGATACTCTTCAACTGGGAGAAATATACTAAGACGACCAGGATGGAAGGAAAACTCTATGTCTCCATTTGTCCCATTGCCTATGAACTATCCAAATGATAATTTCCAGAGAGACAGAGACCAATGTCAGACAAAGCCTGGGTCTCAGAGGTGAGATCTAGACAGCAGAACACAAGCATGTGTGTGGTTGGCATGGAAAGTGGTAGAGAATGGATAAGGCTAAGGTGACAAGAAAAGAAGAAAAGAGGGACAACAACCTGCCCAGAAAACTGCAACATTGAAATGATGGGAAAGAGCAGAGTGATAAAGGCTGAAAAAGCAAACCTCTTTCAAGGAAATGGGGAGAGAGAATCATGTTATAGAAGTGGATAGAAATGAGTGTTTTAATATAGAGGAAAATGAAAATAAGCATATCACATGCCATTCTATCCTGGGTGAAAATTGGTTATACATCTCTGTTTCTTTTTATTGGCTTTAATACTTGAAGAAAAAAATTCCAATGACATCCTTCTAACTTGAGACAGATAAACAGATCCTGATATGTAGTGCCCAGAATCAAAAGAATGAGGCTATTCAGTGATTGTTAGGTTATTGTATCACAAATCAACACCACAGATTTTTCCTTCACGGAAACTCACCTAGTTACTAACAGCACATTTGCGTTTCTTTCTTCTTTCTTTGTCCCCAATTCCCCCCCCCCCCACCTTGTCTCACTGTAGAGAACAGGTCTAGTTTCTAATCACTCCGTCCTGGGTTTACCTAGTATTTTGCCTGACTATTCAGAAGACATTCAGTATTTGTGGAGAAAGAAACAAATAGATCTCAAAGATGAAATAAAAAGGAAATCTCTGCATTAGGAAAGAAAATATTTGAGTCTCATCCTGCTCTGAGTCACGTGGTATTAAAACATTGAGGGGTCATTCTTTCTTAATATGTGAAAGCATCCGTCTTGACTAGGAGACTTCCAAGATAATTTCTGGAATGAAAGTTAAATTGATCTTTTACCTAACTCTTCTAAAAATGTTGGAGCAAATTTCTCTGAAAATGATTAACTTCTTCCAAATCCATGCTGCCATACAGGTTAATGTGAAAGCATGCCAGTGGTGTTTGAATGAGGCCAAGTCCCACCATGTTCCACCTCATGTTCTAGAAGCCCACTTATGGGTTGTTGCTCAGGCATCCAGCTGAGCTCAGATGAGCCTGATAATATCTTGCCTCAGCTGCATTGCTTTTTTTCCCCTGGGGTTCTCTGTAGCTTCAGAGTAAAAGGCTAGGTATATGCACCCCTGAAAGAGGGAGCACTTACTTTCTCAACGGACCATGGACCAGTGGGGAATGGCAGCCATGATGAAATTCTCCCCTCTGTACTGGTCTCAGGTGGATAAGTCTAGGGTGAGTCCACACAGTTTCTCAGGGATTTCTCTGTATTACTGAGTCCCAATTTCCATGGTGGTGTTCAGTCCAGTGATACTTTCTCTCCTTTCCTGTTTTGCATTCCTTAGACACCTCGGAGAATTTTTCAAAATTTAATACCTAACCACAAACTTCTCCTGAAAAAAATAAAACCAAGTTAAGGAAGATTTGAATTGGAAAAATATAACTACACAGAATTTACTTTACCCATTTAGGATGCTTCTCAAATTTTGAATAAATTTAAATTTTTCTAAAGCAATATTCTGTTCATTGTTTTTTATTTCCTTTTTCGTGTTTCTTAAGTGTTGGAGATTGAACTACATGCTAGCAAGTGCTCTATCATTGAGCTATAAGCCAGGCCCTACTTAATACTTCATTTTCAGAAATGCTATATCTTTATTTTGTTGTGAAACTTTAATTGGCATAGACTTTTTTCTATGTTACTATCCCATGCTAGATAACATCTAGTTTTTATATGAAACAAATGATAATCTGTAAGTATTTAAATGTACTAGAAATTTTGTTACTTATAGAATCTATTTATAAAAAAAATTCCAGTGTTGGTAAAAGTAAGTATACTGTATGTGTGCTTGCATACATTTTAACATGGCCTATACTTTCAAGTCAGGGTTTTATAAACTTTAACACTTATTGTTGGTTTCTTTTATTTAGACTTCCCCCCCCCCCAATTTCATACTAATGACAATGTTTCTTTCTGATTCACAAATACATTAAAATTAATAATACATACACACAGATACTTCTCTTTTTGTTGGGGAAAAAAGGAAAGCATTTTTCTTTTGCAGTTCTCTCAACCCATTAATCACAATACTATATATGCTATTAATTATGCTTAAATATAGTTTGCTTATATAATTTGTGAATCTCCAATAATTCAAGACTTTAAAATTATTTGTCTTCCATGTAGACATTTTGATTACTTAAACCTTCCTAAAGCTAGAAGAAGGAATAATAACATAGTATTAAAATGATGAATCACCTTTTGATTAAATGCTCAGTAAGTTTTGTTACTAAATCTTCTCTCAGAGAATAGTTCTAAGTCTCATTTGAACTTGTAGATGTTAATTTCATATCGATCACTATACCCTGGTAGAGTAACATATACTCACTTAGGTTATAGTTGGAATTAAAAGTGAGTGTGGTAAATAAACTATTAGTAATTAACAGAAAGATCAGTAGAGTAGAGGGAAGAGAACACAGGGTGGGAAGAAAGGATGAGAAAGGAAAATACTGGGGACTGAATTAAATAGAGTAAGGTATACTCCATGCTTTTATAATTATGCTGTGTATATTCTATTGTCATGTATAACTAAAAAGAATCAATATAGAAAAAAGTGGATATGATGCTTTGTGGTAGCAATAGTGGCCTCTAATTGTGTATCTCCAATAGATAAGGCTGAAAGAATAAAGTGGCATCTTTAAGTGGGAAGTGACATTTGGTGGTGAATCTCCTCTCTTTGTTGAGCATGAACTATCTCTTGAATCTACATGTTCACTCCATTCCATTTCCTTCTCATAAAGTCTTGATAGAGATAATAAGAGATGCAAAAGTGACCATGTGTTGTCTTCTCAGCTAGAACCTTGCTTTGTCCATCTTACATCTTTCTGTCCTCCATCTTTCTCAGCAAATGGTGAAATATATGCTGGGAGTTACTTTAGACCAACGGTACTATTTCCCTTTTTACTCAACCTGAACTTTACATTTCATCTTGCTGGGATAGTTAATTTTATATAGCAACTCTGTGAGGCTATTGTACCCAGTTCTTTAATCAAATGCTAATCCATGGTTACTAGTTGTGGTTAACACCTGCAATTGATTGAATTTAAGTGAAAGAGATTACCCTTCACAATATGGTTGGGTCTCATCCAATCATTGAAGGCTGTAAGGGCAAAATCAGACTTTCTAAAGAAGATATTCTGCCTCAAGACTCTGATATCAAGTGCTTCCTGAGTTTCTAGCCTTCTGGCCTGCCCTATGTCTTTCAGATTTCCCAAACCCAAATAGTGTAAGTCAATTCCTTAAAACAAATATTTAGATAAAAAGAGAACATACTTTGATTTCATAACTAAGTTTTGAGTAGCTCAACTGTATTGCTTTTGTACATTAGTAATTCTTAGGTACACAGATATTTTTAGTTGCCTACTAGAATTCATTTGGATAACTGATGTACTTCAAATTAAGAGTAGTCAGAATTTAAATTCTAATTTTTCCCCAAACTCTCTCTCTCTCTCTCTCTTTTATTTATTTTTTTTTTTGGTGCTCCCTATTGGTTATTGGCAATATGAGTCACTATTCTCAATGATTCTTGATCCTGAATCTTCCTTCACTATGTAACTTTAACTGGGTCTCAAATCCTGCCAATTTCTTTCCATTATTAAATACACCCTGCTGTGGTTAGCTTCTGTAGCTCTTCAAATGATTCATTCATTTAATAAATACTTATTAAATATGTAATCTGTGTCAGGCATGGTTGTAGGTGACCAAGAGATATCAGAAAATAAAGTAAAGAAGTGTTCCATTCTGGTGCTTACATTCTAAAAGGGTGAGATAGACAATTAGCAATTAATATAACCAGTAGCAAGTAAATTAGTTATGTTACAGGATACTATTTTCTCCTGGGGGTGGGGAGAACAGGGCAAGCACCCTGGGAGTTGGCCAAATCAATGTGCATTTAATAAACATCTATTAAATGAGTGACTGACTGAATGAATAGTGCTTAAACTCCAATATGTCTTGTTCAGTGTCCTAGAAGAAATAAGTTGTGCTTAAATAAGGACTTAATTCATTTGTTTGCTTCAGATGGGTGAGGGTTTTAGTTTGTTCTTTGTTTGTTTCTTTGTTTTTAGTGGAATAAATGGGTAAATTCTCAGAAGATGCTAAGAGTTTAAAATACCAGCTGAGTTGTTTAAAAAAAATGCCATGTGTTGATTTAATTCCTTCCTTCTTTCCTTCCTTCCTTCCTCCCTCCCTCCCATTTAATTTATCAAGAAACCATGTAATTCCTACTTTGATCCAGGGACGATGTCTGGCACTGGAAATACAAGGTTTATTAACAATGAGCCACTGTCCTGGTGGCTCAAGAGGCAGAGGCAGAGTCAGGAGGACAGCAAGTTCAAAGTCATGCCTCAGCAACTTAGTGATACCCTGTCTCAAAATAAAAAAGTAAATAAAAAATAAAATAAAATTGGGGGAGGCTGGATATGTGGCTCAGTGGTTAAGCACCTCTGATACCAAAAATAATTAAATAATGTGCCACTGAACTTTAGGATCATCTGACAGGTGAGGAGAAGCATGTTAAGAAATGAAGTGAATGGGGCTAGGGTTGTGTAGTTCAGAGGTGGAGTGGTGCCTGGTTTCAGCCTCCAAAACACACACACACACACACACACACACACACACACGCAAAGGAAAAAGAAAAAAGAAAAGCAAAGAAAGAAAGAAAAAACAAAGAAAGAAAGAAACCAAAGGAAGGCACTATAGTCTCAGGCTGAATGGTAGGTTATTCTGTCTCTAGAGGTCTCAGTATTCTTTTCTGACAGACAGAGTTAATAATAGGACCTAAATTAGGGGGTTGTACTGACAATAAATTAGTTACAATTTATACTATTTATACAAAAATGCCTGGAATACAATAGTTACTTTGTAAATTTTTAAAAATTATATAAACTGCTGTAAATTCGAAGAAAGAAGCATGTCTGGAGACAGTGGATGTCTAAATATGGTTAAACTAAAAGTTAAGAATTGCTTCTTTATTACCTGTAAATTAAGAAGTGAAACCAGATTCCCAGAGTTGAGATGATCAGATATAAGTTCCAATAAACAGTGAGCTTAAGAATAGCCCTTCATGATGAATAAAGGCTGGAGTGCTGAAAGGCAAGTACTATATTTGAAATTTCAAGATAAAGTGGATTGGCGAGTAGAAATGCGTCACAACTATGTGGAAAATATATACAGTAGGGAAAACAGCTATCTAAAAAGCCATGAAAGAAATAGTGGTTAAGCTAGAGCTATGTCATTAGTGGATTATTTATCATAAACCATCATTAGTTCCTTTAATTGTAACCTTTAACTTTAAAGTGCTCATTATTGTCTGGGATTTAAGCAACTTGAAATTTTTTAAAATTTAGAAATAATAATGGCATTGCAGGTTGAAGTAGATTTTGGGTTTTGCTATATGCTATGACATTTTCTTTTCTATAAAATTAACTTTATGCCTTTAATTCAAGTAAATTTTCGTTATATTTTTTTTCTATGATTTTTGCTTTGCTGATTTTCCCAGGGAATTCAGGTATATTCATGAACACTTAAGTGATGCTTAGATAATTTTATTTACTAATTTCAATAAGTTAGGCTCCTTATTGTTAAGGTAAAACAAAAAATGTTTTGTTTCTCTAAAAATAAAAACAATAGTGAGTGAAATTTCTGATATTAAGGAGTCTTAATACAGACCTACATACAAAGACCAAGAAAGCATGTACTTGTCTTCAAAGAACAAAAAATATTTAAACAAAAGGGCAAACTCACTTAGATTGTAAATCAATATTGTATGACACATTTTATCTACTGCCTGGAAGAAATAAAAAACACATTAAAGTTTTTATTTAAAGTAAGTTAGAGTAACTGAGAACATTTTCAATTGTGTAGTAAAGATTTGTTTCAGACATAAACAATGACTTTCTATGAGCTCTTCCCTGACATTGAAAGAATTCAGAATGGATTGCTATCCATCAAGGTTTTCCTTTTGAAACTAGCCCACTAAGAATCACCGAACTACCCTTCCTCTTTGGTTCCTGCATGAAGCATCAGACCAACATGGGAAAAAGAGCCAGGCAATCTGAGGATTGGTAAAGAAACCCATGCAACTGGGGCGACTTAAGATTGTTCTTAAATCCTAGAGCTTAAATCCACACCAGCCCTCAGACTCTGCCCTTTCTGGCTAGGAAGAATTAGGAGAGAAAGAAGATAAATAGTACCTGTGGCAGGGTGGACCCTGGAACAAGAAGACCACATCCCTAAGTTCCACATAGTGATTTATTAACAATCATTCATTCATTTCTTCCATGCAACAAATTTTTGTATGCCAAACATGGTTTTTGGTGCTAGGATACAACAGTCACTCAATCAAAGACTCTGACCTCATGCTAGCTTAGAAGTCAGGTAAGAAACAAATAAATATGGGATAAGCCAAATGATAATTTCTACTATGGAGAAAACTAACTACAGAGAGGAAAGGGAGTATTGGGGTACATTTAGATTAGCCAGAGAAAATATAGGATACTCAGTCAAATTTTAATTTCAAAGAAACTCCAAATAAGTGTTACTTAAAATATATTCCATTTAAGATTTGGGAATTTTTTTAATATGTCAAAAGTAATATTTGAGATACAAAAAAACAAAAAAAAAAATACAAATCATTACTTTTTAAAATTGTAAAGTAAAAAAAGTAATATTTGAAGCATACTTATACTGAAAATTGAATGCTTGTTGATCATCTGAAACTCCAATATAACGATGTCCTTTTTCTCACCCCCTAAATCTGTGAACCCTATGAAGAGAGGGAGAGGAATTTTTGTCTTTATATTGAGTGGTCAGTCTTCTGATGATATGATGGAAAGCAAATACTTAAGCTAAGCAAGGTAGTGAGCCATGAACCACGCAGCTATTTGGAGGAGGAATGTTCTTTGGAGAGCAGTGTGGGATTGAAAAGCCCTGAAGCCTTGCCAGTTACAATCAGCAGCAAGTCGTACTCACAGTTGTGTTTTCAAACAAAGCCAGCACAGGGCAGGAACATCTGGTGTAGAGTCTAGATGTGACCAGAGACTCCTTCACTAGACCATCAAGTCTTACCAGGAAATCCTCTTCTGGTTCTGTGGTCTGACTGTCTCCTGGTGTGGGGAAGTGCTGATGCTCGCAAGTTCACCTCTGACTGGTCAATGCCATCTGGGCAACAGGACTGTGAAAACTGTAAAATGTCACTTTTGTTGAACCAAAGACCTTTACTGTCTCAGTCTTATTAAATAAAAGTTGAGGCTGTATTGCTTATCTATTTCTTTCCAAAGGCTCAGAACCTCACAAGTTAGCTGGCAAAATTGGGTTGAACATTTGGCCAGAATTCTAGAACATCCACTGCTGGCGCTCGCCAAAAACATCAAAAGAGCCGTCTTTCTTGCAGTACAGCAGCTTTGCTGGGTCCAGTCCAGTTAAATACTAGGCACTTTCTTCTTCCTTTTGGGGTGGGAAATTAGGACACCAGAACACTAGAATGAAGAAGGAATATGAGTACACTTAAAATTAATCTCATATTTTCTGATCTTTGATTGAAAATAATGTAAACTAATGAACTTGAATATTTTTTGTTCGAATGAAAAAAAAATCAGGGTGGAAAATAACATTGGGCCTATCTATGTGCCAAAACCAAAGGGTAAATCTGTGTCCTGGTTGTTCAAGCTGTGGGTTTTTTTCTGCAGCTATGTCTCTTCTGCTATACTTCAGCCTGAGCTGGGTTCTACCCTGACTGGTGCCCGCGGGACCCAATCATGAGCCAAATGTTCCCGATACACGTGTTGTTCATAGAGGGTGATTTGGGGTGAGATTTAACACTTTCATGATCCTAGGAGACAGTGGATGGGAAAAAACAGTGGAAGAGTAACCTGTCATCCTGAAACAACTAAGGCAGCTTACAGACTTACCCAGTATACAAAAGAAATCCGAGTCACCAATAAAAAAAGAGAATCAACAGATTGATGACTTATAAAAGTTTCTGTTCTGCTCTCTCCAGCGTTTAAGGGTCCTGGAAACCATATTCAAACTATCGGGTTTTACTAAGGACAACTAATTAAATAAAGATTCATCACATAGTTGGTCATAGGTAAGATATTTCCATCTTGTGTATAATTGAGTGATGTGCATTCAAGATT
Source organism: Aplodontia rufa (assembly GCA_004027875.1). Lineage (NCBI taxonomy): Eukaryota > Metazoa > Chordata > Mammalia > Rodentia > Aplodontiidae > Aplodontia > Aplodontia rufa. The sequence continues at coordinate 104,784 of PVKS010002319.1, forward strand.
CACTGTCTAGCAGGAGGTGTCACCTGGCTGTTTGATATTTCCAGGAGCAAGGTTTAGCTTTTAGAGTTTGAGGAAAGACATCTAAAGTGATAGGTAGACAATTCCTCTTTAAACAGACATATGTGGACACCTCAGGAATAATAGGCATTCTAGAAACCCAGAAAATAAATGATGAGTTAAGACTTTTATTCCAGAAATGTTTTGGGGGGAGTACAAATTCTGAATTTTGCTTATGTAAGTTGTTTCAACTATCACTCCTTCTGGAAGCCACTGACATAGTTGTAGAAGAGAGGCAAAGTTTCACTTTATAGAAAATGAAAGATTTTTAGTTTAATTGACAATTAATTATTTAAAATAAAGTTTTATAATTCTAACAGAAATATGAAAAGGAATCCCCAAAATAGAGATAATAAAGTAAAAATTTATTCACATTACACATAAGGTGGGAAAATTTTGATATTTTTGGTTTTTTATTGTTTCTTTTATAAAAATTCTATCTATATATTAATTTGTTTTCTTTTTCTGTAAAATAGCATCATGTCTACACATAGTTTCATTTTCTTCCCTTTTTCAATTAGTATTGTTTTGAATGGATTCTGTGATAGTATTCTTAAAAATAATTTTAATTGGTTGCATATTATTCTGTTATATGATAAACATAATTTATAAAATGTCTTCACATTTTGAAGAGTGATGACACTAATTTCTACTATTTTAATTATCCAGTGAATGAATTATACATTGTTTTACACACATTTATTATGATTTATTTTGAAGTATTTTTTCTGTAATTCCTACATAAAAATTTATAACCAATTTTAAGATTTTTGATGTACAGTGACACATTGTTCTCTAGAAACTTTCACTCAATGCAAGATCCCACAGTTTACATGGCGTGTGTGCATTTTATACTTTCTGTAGTCTGCTTTCTTTGTTTTTCTTTACTGAGATTTTGGTGTTTCTTATGCCTTGTTTTGTTCCACTGGTTAATTTTCTAATTTCACCTCATTATAAAACTTAACAGTTTTATAACAGTTTTTTTTCTTTCGTTCTTTCTTTTTTTACTATGAACATAATGGCTGCCTAAAAATTTAGTGGTATGAAATAACAATATTTTATTAATATCTCCTGATATGGGGGAGAAATAATTCAAGCAGAGCTCAAGAGTTCAGCTGGACAATTTTCCTACTTCATATTGGATCAACTGGGATCACTTGGTATTCAGCTGTTAGCATGACTGATCAGATAATTTCAAAGTAATTTAACTTACATGTTGCTGACTTGGTAGAGATAGTCAGGGGGTTGGTCTCAGTTGACACGTTCTCCCTTCCCATGAAGTCTCAGGTCTTTCCATATAATACTTACCGTATACTAGTCAAATCATGGGGCAGGGCATGAGTTTAGTGGTGAATATTTTGAGGAGGTTGAGTGGAAACTAAAAGACTTCTTAAGATTTGGCCTCAACTTGGGAAGTAGTTGAATGATACTTGCCCTGCCTTCTTTTGGGTAAGCAAGTTACTCATGTCAATCCTGATTTAATGGTAAGAACAGAAAATAATTTGTAGCCATCCTTAATCTATACCATCCATCTTATGGCCATGAATGATTTACTTTTTCCAATATATATAGTATATCCATATCCTCCCAAGGTGTGTGACAGTCTCATCCTCTTATGGCATCCAGATTGTGGTTCAGGATTTTGCCATCTAAATTAGGTCCTCATGCTCTCTGCCTAACTTCTCCCTTACCAAAATTTACAATGGTGGGATGGAAATAAAATATTATGTGGGTAATACAATTGAATAAATTTCATAACAAATCCAACATTGCTGAGTCTTATTTGACACTGAAAAAGAATCTCTGTGAATCATGGTTACACACTCTGGGTTCTTGATTCTTCTTTGTTGATTCATTGGTCCCTTTTTCTGTAGAAATAGTCAATATTTACATCTACATAGCTTTCTCAACCTGCTTTGCATCTGGTGAAATTGCGAGACTTGAAGTCCTCTTTTTTATTTTGTACAATTTCTGCCCAATTCAGCTGAACCTAATATAATTTCTCTTTAAAATTTTTTTAGCATCTTAATCATTAATAAATAATCTACTACATTAGTCAAAAGCCATCTCCATAAATCTCTATGACATTTTCCCTTATTCATCTTAGCCTTTCTGGGAAATTTCTGAGGAATGCCATGCTTAAAAACATTTAGACACATTATTTTCTTTTGATGAAAATTTTCTTAGTATTGCCCTTTCTGTAGCATGCTCTTTCTCCTTTTCAAAACTGTTTCCATCACTGTTTGCTCAGTCATTTCTGAGATTCTTTAGATCTTCATGGCTGTAATCACCAATGAATATGTAGTCCACATATAGAAGATCGATTTTTGTCTGTCACTTTCTGAGATCCACTAGCTCAAGCCAGCCCCCTGGACGTGCCGCTCCATCTTTCATATTTTACTGCCACTCTCATTGGCCCTTTCTGCAAGGACTTCTGAAAGGCTTTGTCAGCTTCAGCTCTTTTAATCAGCACTTACACAATTTGAAATTGTCTCCTTATTTCCTTGTAAATCCAGTTCATGGGTTTTGTTGTATAGTTTCCAAAAGAAGAAGGAAGAAACAGATGTAACCTACTACCATGTTACTACCAAGATTAGGATTGAACTATTGTTAATATTCGTATATATTTTAAAGTCATCACCCTTGGGGGGACATGTCAGTCTTATAAGGGGTAAAATAACACATTTTGTAACAGCCAATTGGATATTGCTTTAATTTGTATGAACACACTTTATTAAGGTCATTTGGGTATCACAATTTTTATTAACAAGTAATATGTCAAATGAGACACCCCATAGTTCATTTCAGTAATGAGTTCAGACAGAGGTGAGACTCAAAGATAAGATGAGAAAGTATACTGCACATATTAATGACTAAAACGGGGAAAAGAGGGAGTGGAGTCTGGATAGGGGAAGATGACAAAATTGAAGAATTAGTTTATAAAAAGTCAAAATGAAGTAAGGTCAAGGTAACCTAACTGAGAAGGTTAAGTCCTCATGGACAGCTCAGTAAACGGGATATTAATTTTGGGATATGAAGCCCACAATGTCTTAATATTAAAAATATTTATACATTATAAACCCAAATATTAAATTAAATGATGTTTTAAGTTAAAGCATTTAAATTTAGTTCTCTTCTGCCTGATCTTCACATATTTGGCTCTCATTTTTTAGGTCTCAGTTTAAAGGTCACCCGCTGCAAAATTTCTTCTCTGAACTACCAACCCAAAGTAATCCATGAGATGCTATCTTACTAGCCCGTATAATTTATTATAGCACTCTGCATTCTCACACTACCTATATATTTAATTTTATTCGAATTATCCTCTATTTCACTTATCATAAGAAACTGTAAGCTCTATAATGTTGGGATCTTATGAATCTTTTTCCATGCCATTTGTTCTATGTCCTGAAAGATCCTGGTGCCTAATAGTCAGTGCCTGGTGCATTTTGTTTATGAAAGAAATGACATGGAAATTTCAAACTGTTGGCAGTGAGCCAGAGAGATGTCCACTCTAAGGTATCTGGACATTCTTTTTGCTTTTAAACATATTTAAATGCAAATGGAACTTTGTTACAATATTATTAAAATACTAAATATTTCCAATATTTGAGAAACTAAAGACTTTATTTTTCTATTACACTCAATTGTTTTACCAACACTCTGTTATTTAAGAGTCTGTATGTTGTATGTGTGATTGCCAGTGTGGTTTACAGGAAGAGATCATTTTGTCTCCCCTTTCCCAAAAGTTTTCTCTTTGCTTTTCATAAATGATTCCACTGGGTATTCAATTAGCCAGGGTCTTCTTAACATTATCATGTATAATAATGGTGGAATTTCTTCCCTTGTTCCTGAATTTAATGAGACTAATTTAGCAATAAGGTGAAACTGATGAATGGTTTAAGAGGTGTTCTATATCATGGCTAATGAGTAATGGGATTTCATTCTATCTGATCAAATGTCTTCATAATGGTGAATTTGATTACTGGTATTTGTATTTGGTGTTTTCACATCTATACAACTAAGATAAATTTCTCATTTCCTTATTATCTTGTTGATCTTTACTGGGTTTTGATAATAGGCATTTAATTTTTAAAACTAAAAATACAATCTTTTATTCTGTCTAGGTTCTAGAATAAATAATAAAGATTTGGTACTTTTGTTCTTTGAGAATTTTTTAAAAATCCATTAATTAAAGTAAAATATGATGTTCTAGAGCAATGTTTGGAAATAATTTTCATCACTTTCCCAATTTATTCTTTATTCATTTGTGTGTATGTATTGCCCATTTAAACTTGGCATAAATTGGGCTGTAGTGGAGGCTCAGTGGTTTTGGTGTTTGCATGAGGATGTGGGTTTGAACCCCAGCACCATGTACACTCAGAGCAACAAAAACCAAATGAAAAACTAAAATTGATTCTCTCTTTCTCTCTCACTATCCTTCTCTCTCTTAAAAACAGTGCAATGCACTAATTTTCTTTATTTCCTATATAATCTATAATTATTGATTTTTATTTTTCTTGCTCATAACAGCTGTTTATAAAAATTCTTATGGATTTTCTAATTATTATAGTTTTGCTTATTTTATTTCTTTAGTATTTCATTGTTTATGACTGATGTTATTGCATAGTGGTCAATGTGACCTGCATATTATATTGAAATGTTTTTGAAAGTGCACATGACTTTTTTATAAATATTTCTTGACTATAATATAATTTGCATTTGTAGAAATTTATAAGTAAATTTATTTATTTATCCAATCATGCTAATTATTTTTCCAATTGGTTTATATTTTCTTCTTTACTGACTAAAAGCATCAAAGACTAGTATTAAAGACCTTTATTGAGATTCTATTTCTATACATTTTTTAACATAACTTTTTTATGTTATTTATTAACATGGAAAGATTTGTGGCATTTTTCCCCCTGTATAATGGACTTTGGACATTAGATTATTTTTCCCATCAATTATATTTTTTTCTAAATGGATTTGTTCATTCCTACAGTTGAACTTACAGACAACTTTTCTAGGTAAAAATAAAAGTGATCTGAAGATATTGGAAATAACAAAACTAATTATCATCTATTTAAAGTCAGGTAACTTTGTTTCTTTTCTGGAGGTGGTATAGTTTGGATCTTAAGTGCCTTCCAAAAGCTCACATATTAAAGGCTCGGTCCTTAGGTGGTGATGGAATCTTCAGGAGTGGGGGCTCAGGGAGAGGAAGTAAACCGTTGGGGTATGCCCTTAAAGAGTATGTCTTATGTCCTGAAACTTCCCACCTCCATCTTGTCTGTCTCTGCTTCCTGACCACCAGGATAGCTTTCCTCTGCCACATTGTTCTTGTCATCACGATAGGCCCCCAAAAGCACTGGGGCTGAGTGACCACAGACTGAAACGTCTGAAACCCTGAGCCAAAATAAAGCTCTTCTCCTTTTAAGTTATTTATCTCAGTTATTTTGTCATAGCAATAGAGAACTGATTCCCACAGGAGAAAACATCTTTGTCTAAAGAATTTTCTCCTGCCATGCAGCTGATAATGTGCAACATTAGCATGAAAAGTTATGGGTAGGAAGGCTTTGCTCTTGTCTAGTTAAGAAACAGGCTTAACAATTCACAAATTTCTTTTGGGATTAGATTTTAATACCTTATAATCACCTTAGTTAGGGAAAATGCATTTGACATTGTGGGCAGTAATTGCAATTTATGGAAATGCTTTGAACCAAAAACAGAAAAAAGATTTTGCTACATGAGAATGGTAATATGAAGTTAGCTCACTATGCTAGAAGGAAGAGGAATCCCAACCAGCACGTTTCTGGACTTCCTCTCAGATGAGATCTTACATCTGGAAGACCATCCTATTTTTGGTTCACTAAACTCATAGTTTGTCATCATAATCAAAATCTGATTTATACATCACCTTAAAAAATTGCAGTTCAACTTATAAGTACTGTCCCCCAAAATCCTCAATTTGCACAGGTATTTGTTGTTGTTGTTGGTATTGGGTTTTGAACCCAGGGCAGCTTTAGACTTATGACAAAAACATTGCTGAAAAATCCATCATTGTGTACAGGCTGTCTCCTTTTATTAAGTATGATCTATGCACAATTGCCTTCAATTTTTTTTCTGAAATGAGCAGAATAATTGATGCTAGTCCAAGTGTTAGGAAGAGAGGTAAGGTACAAAGGTGAAGGAAGTTTTCATTTTTTCTTTTAAAGCTTTAATCATGGACTAAAATTATTTAAAACAGTATTTGATAAGGCCTACAATATAAATACAGCTTGAAATGTTTGTGTAAAATTTGCAGTTACATAGCTGAGAATGTGAGAGGAACTGGCAGACAGGTTAGATGTATGTTACTACATTATCTCATCAAAGAAATCTGAGTAGCCTCTTTGTCTCAAGCTATCCATTAATTTTCATCCATATTTCAACCACTTCATAATCTACTGATTACTGGATGAGCTATTATGTATATAGTCTGATATTTGGGGGCCTTAAAAAGAAAATTGTCTTGAACATGTAGTACCTGGTAGAGGTTTCAGTAATAAATGTCAAACACACTGGCTCTATCTCAGGATATCTAGGATCCCTGAGTAGCTTGTAATTAAGGCAAAGTTGGGGAGGAGTGGTACTTGCATTATGTAAAGGAGGGATACATAATTGAATTATTCAGCGAGGGAAAGGGAAGAAAACAAAGATCAAAGCTTGCAGAGCATCAGTTCTTGTTCTGGGGAAAGATGATGAAAAGATTTCTTTGCTTTTGTTGCATATTATACCACCCTCCCTAAAGCCAGCATGCTGTTGCAAGCTTTGTCATCTACACACAGACCCTGAAGGTTTGGAACACTAAAGAGAATTTTTCCAGGTTTAGCTTTAGGAGTTTTAGATATTGCCTAATACTTTCTACGTGGGACTTTATGCTGGAACATGAAAGCAGCTGACAATGTTAAGAGAAAGAAAGCCCTTAAGACTGAACAGTTATTGGTGTCCTATACATAAACTGTGCACTTGGGAACTGCCTCGTGGGGCCATTTCCAGGGAAAGCCTCACCTGGTGAGGTCAGAACCTCTGGACTGTAAAAGCATGGGCGTGCTTCATTACAATGTGAGCTGGAGGTGAGCACACATCCCATCGCTCTTCAGAGAGGCCCTTTCCAGGCTCACCTAAGGGCTCAGGCATAAATACACCAGCAAGAGGCCATTTAAAAGGGGTTCAGACAAATTACAGTACTACCTGAATATGAGCCAGGCCAAACTGTTAGGCCCCGAATTAAAAGGAAACAGTTTATAGGCTGTGGGGCTGCTCACCAATCCATCTTTTTCACTGGGGAGAAAAAAGAATCGCTTTTGCAAAGGTGATGAAAACCTGTATTAAAAGGTGACCCAGCAGAAAAAAGGGGGGCTAGGGAGGCTAAGCCAATTGGTGGACTGCTTAAAAACAACAACAAAAAAGTCAACACGGGTTTAAAAGTACTTAAGTGGGATGGGGAAAGAGGGAAGATCTGCGATTAACAGTTCCAGGCCAAATGATTGTGACTGTCAAGAATATTTAGAAAATTCAAGACTTATATAATATTAAAAAAAATCTCTGATTTTATTGCAGCTACGTATATGAATATACTGATGAATGCTTTATAATGGTGTAAGATCTGAGGCTTATAAAATTCAAGCACAGACAATTAAATAGACCCATGGCTAAAGCCAATGCTTTTGATAAGTCTAGGAAGGAACACTCCAGCCAAAGCACAATTTATGAATTTGATAATTGCTCTTTTCTGCTATGGGTATTAGGCTGTAAATGACCTTTGACATACTTCAAGTTTTCATATGCAACAAGCGCATAGGAACTTGCAGATACAAGCATACTTCAACTTTCATCATAAATGTTTATTACCATTGCCCATTAGAGGTTGGAACTAGAACGCACTGTAATACACATACAGTATTACATTGGTGGTCTTTGGGAGAGTGCCCATACAGAAGAAATCATATTCTTTTGTGTTAATATTAAAAATATAACAGGATTTCCTATATGGTTCTACAATGGGGAAGAATGAAAATATGTTACTCATATACCCCTAAACAAAAAGACATATTACCCCAACTGCGAGGAGAGAGTTTCCATCAGTCAGCTCCTTCAAGGTTCGCCAGTTTATGTGAACTGTACCTTCCATATGCATATCTTGCCCCTTTACCCCCATCCCATGACTGATTAGGGCAGATGTGAGTACCAGCCAGTTTTGCCTGCAAGCAGGATTACTCTGTACAACTCTGTGTACTCCAGCACTCTCCTCAGCTTTTGGTAAGATTATATTGGGTCTCCATGGCTGTTCAATTTCTGCCTCCACCCTCTTCTGACATTTCCTACTTGCCAAGCTCATCCTGTGTCCACTTACAGAGAAACCAACCTAGGAAGAGGACCACCGTAAACAGATTCTAAGTGTGGTATGCATCAACTTTCTTTCCTAAGTTGGGTAATCAAGTACAAAAGGAGAGAACCTTCTCAGGTTGGATAGTGAATGGTGTATTAGGTATTCTGACTGTGGTTTTCTATTTCTAATCTTCTGATTAGACACTCATTCTCCTCGCTTTAAGACTTTTCAGGAACATTCAGCAAGAATTCCAAACATAGAAAGTTGTCATTGCATTGGCAAGTGAAATCCAGGGAATCAAGTGAAGTCAGTTGCACATTAAAATTACATGTAAGGTGTCTAATGAAATAAAGCACAAGGACTAAAATTGCCAATAAGTCCTATCTGCAGCCCCCTCCCATATCTTCAGTAGAATTACATAACTGGAAGGTATTTTTGAGATTACTTTTTTGAGAGGTAATCAAGGTTAAATGAGGTAATGGAGAGGATCCCTAATCAAATGGGACTGTAGATTTAGAAGAGAAGAGATCTGAGCTCGGACACTCTCCAAACTTTACAGAGTATCCCTACCAATGAGAAGGACCACCTCAGATGTGTCTACTTGAACTTCCAAGTTTCATAACTATGCATTAGATAAATTTCTTCTCCTTATACAGTTCCAATTCTGAGATATTCAGTTACCCCAACAGAGTGGACTAAAATATAGTCCAAGACTTTCAAACGCACAGAAGCAGAATCTGAAAGTATATGATCCTGAAGTTAAACATGAAACCAAGTGGACAAGATGACTTAACTCAGCTATACACAAACAAAGACGAAGAAAGTCAATGCATTATGTATTGGGAGCAGATATGAACCATGAAAGGTGTGGACAGAAAAAGGAATTACTATTTCCAGGCTAATTAACCAGTTTTTAGCCAACTACTTATTAATACATATGAAAAAGGGACAATTAAAATATGACATATTCTGCTGCTTATCTATGCATTCAAACCCTCAAATGAGTTAGATATACTCATTCATATCATAAATGGTTATTTAGTATCAACTACAAGCTAGGCAAAGTTTTATGGGCTGGGGATAAATTTTTAAGAAAATACACAAAGTCTCTGACCTCATAGAGACTTATATTTCTGGTGGAGGAGACAATAATCACTACCTAAGTAAACATGTAAGTAAATAAATTCACCCATGAATACATGCCACTTACATTTAATAATAAAAATGAGGTACGGTTAAAGGATTGTGTACTAGTCAGGGTTCTCTAAAGAAACAGACCAAAAGGAAAACACATACAAATATAAGGACAGATATAGACAGATATAATATAGATCAATATGGATCTGGATATAGATATATATAGAAAGATATTTATTATAAAATATTAGCTCAAAAATTAAGATTATGGGGACCAAGAGTATCATATAATCTGCTTCCTGAAAGTTGGAGGTCCAGGACATCCAGTACTATAATTCTATACAAGTCCCAAGGTCTAAGAACCAGAGAAGCCAATGGTGGAAGTCATAATCTGAGCCCCAAGGCTTGTTAACTGTAATGGTCAATGATGCAAGTCCTGGTCTAATTCTGAAGGCCCAAGTGTAGGGAGCTTAGTGCCTGAGTACAGGATAAAATGGACATCCTAGTTTGAACAAAGAGCAAATTTGTTGTTCCTCCATATTTTTGTTCTATGTGAGCCCTGCCAGGCTCAAGCTTGTGGATCAAGCCCACATACACTGGTAAAAGAAATGTTTGTAGCTCATTTTATCATATAAAATGTTAAGCTCTTCAGGAAAAACCTTCACAAACACACTAAGGAATAATATTTTACCAGATATCTGAATATCCCTGAGTCCAGCCAAATTAGCACACCGACTTCACCATCACAGATGGTGACATCACAGACTGCTCTCTGGAAAGTTAATTTAGAACAAATACATGAATTTTAAAAATCAAAAGCAATCAAACAAACAAATATGGGGCTGGGGCTGGGGCTGGGGCTCAGTGGTAGAGCACTTGCCTGGTGTGAATGAGGACCCAGGTTCAAACCGCAGCACCACATACACAACTAAATGGTGGAAAACAAAAATCAGATGAAAAAAATAAAAACATTTCTTTTCTCTGAAAAACAATAGTAACAAATAACAACAACAAAACCCCCAAAACCCTAGAACCTAAGTATTCCAAAAAGAGCATAAAAGTCCTGAGATGGGAAGAACTTTGGGGTAAACAGGAACATTGAGGCAAGTGTTGGAATTCAGCAGCAAACTGAAGAAAGATGGGAATTGAGAGAGAGAGAGAGAGAGGGAAGGTGGTGGGGGGAGAGAGAGGGAGGGTGCCATGGTCTGGATTGTGCATGGACTTGGAAAACTTTGTAGATATTTTGAATTTTATTCTAGGTATATTGTGAAAGTACAGGAGGACTGAGTGCATATGATATAATCTCAATTTGTCTTTTAAAAAGACCCTTGATGTTGTTTGGAGCAAAACTAGAAACAGTCTGAATAACATTTTGGGTGATTTTGCAAAAGTAAAACATTTGGGTGATTTTGCAGTAGTAAAAACACATGAGGATAATGATTTGATTGGTGGGGACAGCTATGGCATGATGGGGTTTCAAAAATCTCTTCTTACCTAATTTTGGCTGCATTTTGGTTCTTAGGTCTTTCCCATCTTTGCCCCTTGGTGTCAAAACAAGGGCCAAATAATAATTTGACATGTCAGAATGCCAAATGAGGATGGAAAAAGATAAGATCGAAAAACAGTGGAGAAGTAAAGTTTATGACAGGAATTTTTTAAGTTATAAAATGGTTATAATAAACCAAAAGAGATGATCTGCCCTTCCATAAGAAATATGAAAAACCTAATGCATAGATTCTTTAAAATTCCATGATGCCCCTTATTTTTATTGATGTTTTCCATCACCTTATGAATTGATTAGGAAAATGTGAAACATATATACAATGGAATATTATCAATTCATAAAAATGGATGAAATCCTGTCATTAGTGGAAACTTGGATAGAGTTAGAGATCATTATATAAATGAAATCAGGCAGGCACAGAAAGTGAAGAACCAAATGATTTCACTCATACATGAAATCTAAAAAAAATGAATCTCACAGAAGTTGAGAGTAAAATGGTAGTTAATTGAGGCCAGGAACAGTGGGTGTGGTGGGTGGGGGCAGTGGAGATTTATCCACACTGGTTTAGTCAGCTTTTTCATTGTTTTGATTAAAAGACCTGACAAGAACAACTTTAAAGAAGGAAGAATTTGTTTGGTGGCTCATGGTGTCAGAGGTCTCAGTCCATAGACAGCAGGCTCCTTTCCTTGGGTCTGAATGTGAGGCAGAACATCATGGTGGAAGAGGGTAGTGGAGGGAAACAGCTGAGGGCATTGCGATCAGGAAGCAGAAAGAGATTCTAATTGCCAGTTACAAAGTATATACCCCAAAGCACACCCCCAGGCATCCACATCTTCCAGCTACACCCCACCTGCCTTTAGTAACTACCCAATTAATCCCTAACAGGCGATTAATTTACCGCTTGGGTTAAGACTGTCATGATCCAATCATTTAACCTCTAAGCCTTCTTGTATTGTTTTACACATGAGCTTTTGAGGGACATCTCACATCCAAACCACAACAAATGGATTCTAATTTACAGTTGGGTAAGACCAAAGACTTCTGGTAGACCAAAAACTTGCTTAGTAGAGTAAACATACACTATTAAATGTACTGTACATTGCAAAGTTACAAGGAATGATTTTTGAAAATTTTTTTAAAGAGAGAGGGACAGTGGAGAGAGAGAGAGAGAGAAACAATTTTTTATTTAGTTTTTTATGTGGTCCTTGTTGCTCCAAGACTTTGCTGTGTACATGGTTTGGGGGTTCGAACTCATGTACTCATGCATGCTGGGCAAGCACCGTAATTGCTGAGCCACCACTCCAGCCCCAGACTTTGAAAATTTTTACCATGAAAAAAAATTAGTAGATACATATGTTTCACTAGGTTTAAATATTGTACATTGTATATGTATATCAAAAATTATGATAGCTCATTAATATATAATTTTATGATTAAAATTTTTTTAAAAATAAAGTAGAAAGGAATTGTGCAAATGGCATTTATAAATGTAATTTTCATTTCTATTAACTAAAGTACAATGCTTCCCCCTCAACTTGTTATATCTGTGAGAAAAATGGACAAATGTTGGTCACTTTTCTAGAACCCTCCTTTGCTCCTTCATTTCCTTGCTGCTTTTGGTGGAGAAACGCTCTGGCTCTGGCTTCATGTATGTTTGTGAAAAGGAACACTGGTTGCAGATATATGGAAGATTGTGTTTTCATTTTAGTTTTCTTTTAACTTTCTGTCACAGTGGTTTAAATTCAGTTTGTTTCATGAAATGCTCATAAGGTTACAGATATGGCCCCAGCTAGTATCCCCTGAGAATCTGAAACTGTACTGCGTTTCAGATAAGAAAGTAATATTTAAAGTAAATGTTGATATGTCTAACACACTTAATCCAAACAGAAACAAATGCAAAAAGAAACGGCTTCCAGTTCCACCAAGACAAGTGCACATTTGCCTTGGGAAGATCTTGTACAAAGCAGGACAAATTGTTGAGGAGAGCCCTTATCAAAATCATCATCTTATTATCATTTTCATTGATATGTTCATTATCCGAAGAAGGAGGCAAGAAAAACTTGTGGTTAGTTGATATGTGTCCTGGACAAGGGGAACATTTCTAAAATCTTCCACATACCTGATAGACTCTTGTGCCTTACGTTCTTTTAATATGAATGATCAGAGACTAGGGAAACTTCAATTGATAAACTATAGTAATATATAGCTCCAATTAATTCTTATAAAATGACAACCTAGAGAGGAAAAATTCAGTCCTTTATTGCTTTGAACATATCTATCTGTATGACATCTCTGAAGTCACTTCAATGAGCATCAGATTTTCAATATAAGTCAATTAATGTCGTATTAAGCTGGTATTACATTACCTCAGTGGACCTATTTCACATTTGCAGTGGTCTCAACAAGAGGAGTAAAAGACAATAGAATAAACCTTTCCTTTGAAGTTTCTATAATATCCCATCATTCTGGAATTGTATTCAGAGTGAGGATTTTGCATGAAAGGACTTCAGGAAGTTACAAAACTCCTTTACATGGCCTGTTGGATCTGTGTACAATTTCCAGCATTACCCAGAATAAATACCAGGAGACTGGTGTGGTTTATACAAGAGTTTATAGAGAAAAAAAATCCACCCACTAGCTCCCATGCTGAGGATTACAACCAGGTCCCTGCTGCCAAGTTCTGTGTTTAGGTAGAGCATGAGAAAATCTTCCATTTTTTTAAAGTCACAAAAGGGTTTCTATAGTAAGAAGCAGTAAGAAGTTGACAGCTTTTTATGCATAAAAGGCAGCTGTTCCTTCTCAGGTAATATTATTAATAAACCCTAAGGTAATGTTTGCTCTGAAATATGTCTAATTGAAATAATTTACTCTGACCCTTGGAGAATTATGAAACAGTTTTCATCATGTTCACACACAGCAAAATAATTATGAGATGCCATATGGAAAAGCCATCATGTGGTAGATGTCTTTCCGAATCTATATTTTTGAAATGTTTCCCACAGATAAATCATATAGCTAATTTACAAAGGAGAGGTGAATGGTCCCTTTTTTTACGTGGAGATTTGATGTGAAATGTTTGCTGTTCCAGAATATTAACAAGGGTGTTGACATCAGTAATTACTATAGTTACAAGACATTTTTCACAAAGTATTATGAAAGCAGTACTTAGTTATTGAGGGAGAAAAAAAGGTAAGAGAATTCCAACACAGCATATGAAATATGTAAAGACTGTCAGTCTCAGAAAACAGTGTGGGGACATTGGTGACTGCGGTACTTTTTGCTTGTAGCACAGAACTGTCTGGAAAGTTCCAGCAGTTTCCACTGAGATAGCACATTTGGCAAGATGAGGCTGAGTGTGGTATGTAAGGACTTTCGGGAAAACTTGTCAGCGTTCGCAGGGAAAGGTCCAAGTGTTTATGGGAACTATGAAGCGGTGTTGGGTGGCTCTCAAAGGGATCTAGGGGGTCATTTGGGAAGGGAATTTGAAAACTTTTTCATTGAAGCTCTTCTGAACTTATCAAAATGGTTAAGCGCCTGGCTGCAAGTCTCATGAGAGCAGACTTGTGAAATTTCTGGTATGGTACTTTCCTTCTGGGGTAAGAAAATCTTAGTAGGACAGAATTTCTCGTCATATTTTAATTCTGGAGATCCATGTCCCTGCTAAACCCAGGAAATGGAGAATCACAGGAAACTGAGCTTACATTTTAACCTCTGGGAAGTTAAGATCAGATTTCTCTAGAATTTCAATTTAAATCAACTTGCTTAATTTTCCAACAAATCCCCCACTACCACCACCACCAAAGAAAATGAAACAGAACCAGGGAGGACTGCAATTGGAAAAAAAAAAAAAAAAGAGGAAAGAAAGAGAAAAGAAAAAAAGCTTTTTGAAAAATGTAATTAATTTCTATGTAAGTTTCTAATTTTTCCAGACTTCCATTAGGTAAAACAACAAGAACAATAATGACATAGCAGTAAATAATTACAGCTTATTAACCCTATGGTTTTTAAAACGCCTGGTCTGCTATTTCCTAGCTCTCCCGGGGCATATCAGAGGCTTCTGTGACACAGCTATTTGAGGGATCTCCATGTTCAACTGCCCATTCGTGGATTCCGGAGAACTTGGTCAGAGCTGTAACAAGGAACATTCCCCTCTTTTAAAGGCTTCTTTTAGGCACACAGTGAGATGTGGATTAAGTCCAGCCAGTCAGGGTCATCTGCACAATTATCCAGTAGCTGGCAAACTGAAATCCCAGTTTCAATTCTCAACATTTCATTATCCTTAACCTTTGAAAGGAAAACAAGTTTACCTGGGAAATGATATATGTGTATATGATCCACAAATATTTATACGGCTATTTTAGAAATGCATGAGAG